>PVJA010047950.1:0-14429 GCA_004027025.1 Myocastor coypus | reverse complement strand
TATATATATATATATATATATATATATATATACAGTTAAAATAACAATGATAATAATAATTTATCAATTACCTAGTAAATTATGAAAAAAAACCTTAAAATCCTGATTGGAAGCTGGGTGTGATGGCACACACCTGTAAATCTAGCACTTGGTAGGCTGAGGCAGGAGGATTGGTGTGAGTTTGAGACCAGCCTGGAATACAAAAGTAAACTGAAGGCCAACCTGACCTGCCTAGAGAAACACTTTCTCAAAAAAGACAAATAAAATAAAATAAAAGAAAAGAAAACAAAGAAAGAAAGAAAAATAAAAATGTAAAATCTGATTGGAGTTTGGTTTATTTGGAGGTTTGAACTGTGTCAGTAATAAATGTAGTACTGATATAAGGAGTATTACAGAGGTCAGAATACAGAATAAAATATGTGAGAATATAGTGTCACTGTTGAGAACCTCATACTTCTAGATCTTTTCCTTCAGATAAGTAAGTCTGTCTCAGTTACTTTTCTCTACTGTTGAAACAAAATACCCAACACCCAAAATTAAGGAAGGCAAAGGTTATTTAGCTAACAGTTAGTGGAAGTTTCAGTCCATACTTGATTAGCTCCAAGGCAGATTGGCACATGGGACAGGGCAGCTGTTTATGGAGGTGGAAAATGGCAAAGAGCAAAAGGAGGAGCAGCTGCTGCTCAGCTGGCAAGCCTCTCTCCCCTCCTTACATTTGTAGGCAGATTGTCTAACCCAGAGCAGGTGCAGCACTCACACCCACAATCCCAGCATTGGATCAAGAATCAATCACAAAAGTCATTTTTGTGCTGTACATTGCTGTTTTCATTATAGTCACTCAGCATATAGCTAATAGGATAAAGAGTTAGTCAATGTGAAATATTGATTGATTGATTGATTGATTGATTGATTGATTGATTGTATGTTAGGGAAGGCTCTACCGGGTGTTCAGGTTCTCACTACTAAATCAGAATTGTGTTGATCCACCTGTTTACAGCCTCCCAAAAGCTGGGATTACAGGCTCGCACCACCATGCCCAGTCTCAACTGCCCTCTCAGCATGCCCTGGAGGTAGGGCTGGCATGGCAGGCCTGGAGACTGAATCCCTGACCCTAGGCCTGCTTGCAGGCCCTTTAATCTGCTGAGTTATTTGGCCAGCCCAGTCAATTTGAAAATTTTAAACGTTAACTGCTACGTTCAAAAAAAAAATGATAGAAATTAATACTGAAATCATCTCAGCTATTCTGTATATATACTTGTATGATGTTGTCCCCTTACTGCTTCTTTTTTTTTTCTCTCTCTTTTCCCTTTTCCCTCATCTTTACTGTTTCTTCCTATGGTTAAATACCTCTAATCTTGTTCTTCTAAATGTTTGTTATTTCTAATACCTTATCAATTAGTATTCTCTCTTTAAAATACATTTTAAAAATAAAGTTAAAAAGGGCAAGAAAAATTAGTTTACTGAAATTAATCATTAATGTTTAATTATTGTGCCCATTTTGCGTATCTTATCAATTAATCTGAACAACGAATTTGATGATGACAATATGTGATATAACAAACGTGGTAAATTTTTAGTCCTTTTTTATTATTACTACGGCCAGCTCACCCTGTCCTAGGGGTGGAGCTGGCCAGCATGTGGTGCTGGGGATCTAACTGTGGTCCCTGCAGTTGCCTAAAGTTGCCTAAGCAGGTGTTTTAGACTGCTGAGCCATCACGCTTGCCCTCAATTTTTACTCTTGTTTTGAAATTCTATAGCATTTGTACTGTCACTTGTTACTTGGTTTTTCTCTTTTTTTCCTATTTGTTTTTACTCTTTAGAATAAACAAAGAATCAATCACATTACCTCATTACTGCACGAGTCTTTAGAGGAACTACTAGATAAAAGCCATACCATGGTCATACTTTCTGAATCTCAAGTTCCTTATTTTATATATAAAATGGAAAAAGTTTTAGTGTTCTCACAAGTATGTATTAAAAATTATTTGTGCTTGCAGGTAGAGAATCTTTGAAAATGATCCAACTTGCCCAGGGCAGAAGGCTAGATATGACAGTAGAAAACCGACCTGCTTTTGGTTTTGCATTCTCTGTATGGCAAGAATTGTTTTCAAATTTGAAAAATATTTCCAGGAAATAAGAACAATGTTTTGTGCAAAATATACAGGATAATTTAAGGGTCTCCACGTAAAGTTTTTATTATAGCAGTGTACATTTATTTACATAAATATTTTGCAATCCTCTTATTGTGTAATAATGGCAGTGACAAAAATTTATGGAAACCAAACTGGTCTACAAATGCAAATACTTACAATCAGGTCCTTAACAGAAACATTGCGTCAAGTCCTGACCTAGTCAGAGGACATACTATTATATTTCCTTCTGCAAAGTGCCAGCTGATGAGCTACCATGGCCAATAAGAATTTTGCTATTTTATTTTTTATTTTTTATTTTTTTTGTCTTTTTGAGACAGGGTCTCGCTATGCAGTTCAGGCTAACCTTGAGCTCACCTTTGTAGCCCAGGCTGGTCTCGAACTCGCATTGATCCTCCTGCCTCAGCCTCCCGAGTGCTGGGATTACAGGCGTGAGCCACCACACCCGGCTAAGAATTTTGCTATTTTAGAGCTGGGGAGATAGCTCAGTAGAGCAAGTGCCTGCTTGGAAATACATCCACGAAATCTTAATAGAATATGAACAAATCTACAGAAAGGAATCCTTAAAACATCAAAGAGAGATAAAGTGATTAGAAGCTTCCAGGTTGGAGTAGAAAGTGTTATACAGATTTATATTAAAGATTAGGAAATAATAACTCAGTCAAATAAGATTGCGATGGAAACTATTCTGTTTTGCAATTTTTATTTTTTTAGTACATGTTTGCAATACATAATAATCACCTTCTGGACAGCTGCAAACAAAAACAACAGGGTGCGCATGGTGTCCACACTGGAGGGAAGAGGACTTCAAAGTACCTGAATCATTAATTTTCAGGCTCCTCAGAGACACTTGATCGGATGGTATGCCTTAGAAGTGTTTTCAGACAAGAATAACACAAAAACGACAAACAAAATTTTTCACTGAGTTCATTCCAAAGTGAACTAAGCAAAGAAGGACCTAAAAACAGAATCTGATTGTCTCTTGTGAATGAGAATATATGCCATTATTTTCCTTACATGTATTTTATTCGTACTTTAGGGTCTAGATTTTACTTACTTCTGGTTATTGTTAAAAACAAAAAAAGTGACCTAGTCATTGTGTTTGGCCATTTTTCCCCTTGTTCTTCCTACAGCCTCCAACTTCCTATTAAGAAGAATGTGTCCAATAACTGGACTCCACCTTACAGGAAAGATAGATTTTAAAATAGGCTGGAAAAACAGGTGATTCAAATACCCTTTCTAGGTCATGCATTTAGCCCTCTCATTTAATTTCCCCTTCACTGAGACATTTCCTTTTTTAAAGACTGCAAACATAACCTACACCTGCAATTACTTATTAGAAAAAATTAGTCTTATGCTTTCCTCCTTAGGAACAAAGAAGTATTTAAATATTTAGCTGACTAAATGCCAGCCTTTGTAGACCTAGTTTTGAATTGGATTGGAACCTAGGTGTAATTAAATACGTAAGAGATACTCTCCTTGGAAGAAGTTTTCCTTTAGAAATATCTCAGCACAAACTGTGCATTGGATCATCTAATTAGCTATAACACATCTTAGGACTGATGACAGAGAAAAGCAGCTTTCAATGAGGGATGATACTACTACCTATCAGCCGCTAGTAGGGAATACTCTTTCACAGCTTCTCTCAATTTAGCAGATTTCAGACTCATCATTTTGATTTACTTTACTCGTTAAATTAAACAATAACTATTTTAAATGAGGAACATGGAATCCACTGGAGGTAACTGGATGGAGAGAGTTGAAGTTATAAGCACTTAGAGTGTGGGAACTACTCAGTCTCAGAACCACTTGGTGGAGTTTGTCAAACTACAGTCTTAGTCTTCCTCGTGCTTCTGGAACACAAACCTCTGGAGAGGATACAACTAGAAATATATATTTTCATGAACTGTTTCTAGTGAAACTTATGCACTTTAAAGGGTGAGAACCATGCTGGCCCTACTCCTGCATGCCCTGAGCCAGCCTCCGAATCTGGGCGTGGTGGCACATTCCTGTGATTCCAGTTCTGGGGAGGCTGAAAACAGTAGGATTACTACAAGTCCAATCTATGTAGTGAGACGCTATGCCACATGCTTGTATGTTTTTAAGTGTGAAAATTATAGGAAGGCCTATGGACATAGATATCTTGGGATGTGAGAAAGAGAAGATATATATATATATATATATATATATATATATATATATATATATGCTGTGCCTTGGAAATATGTTTTCTAGGAAGATGATTTGTGCTTTTAAGCTATAATTTTTAAATCTATTTTGTAGAAAATCTTATAAGTTATTGACCTCTTTATTGGTAAATATAGCTTTGATTTTCATTCTTTAATATATTAGTGCTAGTAATGGAGTAGAAGTGAAGCTTATACATTTTCTTTTTCTCCAGGATAAGCATTCTAGTCTTCTTTTTTTCTTTTCAATACTTATGTATTTGGTACAGAGTCTCACTACCCAGCTTGGGCTTGTAGTGATCCTCCTGTTTTCAGACTCACGAACACTAAGATTACAGGCATGTAGCACCATGCCCGGACTTGGTCACCAGCTTAGTGTACCCAGGCGTGGGGCCAACACAGCATGGGGTACCAGGGATTGAAACCCTGTCCCCTGTGCCTTCCAAAGTAGGTGCTTGTTTGGCTGAGCTATATATCACCAGCCTATTCCAGCCTTCTTAAGCAGAGTTTATGAAAAATACTTTGAACATCTGTGATCACTGCTGTGATTCTCAATCTTTTGCCCCCAAATAAATTAACAATATCAGAATTTTTCAGGCACTTCTGGGTCTAAATGAAATGGTCTATAACTTTTTGATAGCTTGCTGTCATCTGATTATCTCTTTCCAGTGCTGTACATTGTATAAATCAATGTAAGACAGTTCAATGAGCTGGGCTTAAACTTAAAATAGGCATTCGATGCTAGTCTAAAATTGACTCCAGTGGAGACTAGCTGAAATTCGGGTTGACAGCTGTGTTGCAGTGTTTTGAACATTTTCGGATGCCTGTTTTCCAGAGAAGGTCAGTTTCTCTCACTACCATTTTTGAGTAATAATGATGCCTTCATACTTGAGACTTATTGAAGTCTCTCAAACAGTTTGAATCATTTTGCAGAAATGAGCTCATTGCCCAGTATAGGAACACGATTTGGCCACTCGGTATGTAATTTATTACCTTCCATATGAACAGTTACTTTCATCTCATAGTGGTTTTCCCCATTTTTATCTCTACTTACAACATCCTATCGTCCACACTACAGCTAAATTAGTCTTCCTGAGGAATAATTCAGCCTCTTCATGCTTGTGCTCAGAAATCTCTAGTAGCTCCCAAAGAAAGATTCGATGTTTCAACATGTATTCAAGATCATGCACAACACTTTTATTTCCTCTACATGGAAATCATGTCTAGTCAAAGTGATCTACACTTCAGTCTTCAAATATAGATATTTTATTCTTTTCTGAAACTGTGCTGTGGGCCACACTAACACCTGTTACCATGGGCACCTATCACATCCCTATTACTCTTTAAATGACAAATCACAATTTCCTTCCTGGAAACTCCTTGTTCCTTCCTCCATAAGTTCTGAATATCTGAATCATCTTCCTATGAGAGTCCAGCATGGGCATTATATACAAATAACTAATTGTTCAGTATCAAGTCTCTTCATTTTATTCATTCCTTTAATGTTTAGACTACAAGTAGTCTTTAAATTTTTAAGCATTGTAAACAATGTTTTAGATATTTTGATGGCTGCTAAGTTAAATAAATCAGCATGTTTGACTTGCTACTTACTGTCTAGTTTGCACCAGCACATTTTTGATGTTGAAGTTATGTGTGGAATATATAAATTAATTTCCAATCTTAAATATTAATCATTGGTTAACACATAATAAATTAGACTGGGCCTAGTGTTGTACACTTGTTATCCCAGCTCTTGGGAGACTGTAACTGGGCAGATCGCTACTAGTCCGACGTAGTAGTGAGACCCTGAACACCCTGTAGACCCTTCCCTAAAAATACAAAAAACATCATAATAAATTAACAGGTAATCTTATTCCCCAAGGATTTACCTGATTAACCTTCAGCACAAATAAGTGTTGCATATGCAATATGTATATATTGTATTTAAAAACAGAGAAAAGGGCTGGCCAAGTGGGCCTGGGGAGATAGTTTGGGGGCAGAAGTGCTTGCCTGGCAAGTATGAGGTCCTGAGATTAATCCTCAGTTCTGAAAGTAAGAAAAGAAGAAAAGAAAGAAAAGGGCTGGACAAATAGCTCAGCGGATTAAAGCAACTGCTTAGGCACATGTAGGGGCCAGGGATTCCATCCCAGGGCCTGCAGTTCCAGCCCCGCACCCAGAGCATGATGAGATTGAAATTGAGACTGGGTGCAGTGGTGTGCACCTGTAATCCCAGTACTTGCAAGGCTGTAAACAGGAGGATCACTATGAGACTGACCTGTGTAGAGACCTTGTAGACCTTGTACTAAATATAAATAAATAAATAAATAAATAAATAAATAAATAAATAAAACTAAAAACAGAGAAAAGGAACTTTGAAAATGGTTCAAATTTATTGACTATAAGTTACAAAGGCATATTGTTGTAATATTGATCATATTATTTGTTTCTATGAACTATATTTGGTAAATTTCCAGCATGAGATATTTCTATCAGTGCTTTAAATCCTACAGTACTCCCATGTTAGCTCCATGAATCACTTTTCTGTAAGTACTTAGCACATATGTTTTAAACTGGATTTCTCTAGAGCTACCATTAAGGGTTTTTACTGACAGTGTAGGTTTGTTTATATGATTTCAAATAGGTTGATTGGAAATAAAAGTGCAAAAATAAGTATCTATGTTGTACTCTAAGTGACACTAAATATAAAAATGGGAAATTAAAACCCTTAACCAGATTATCTGCCTTTTATATAAATGGCTACTATTGAGGAGTTATAATGTTCCTATGCTAATTTTGCATTCCTATAATACTTATATACCTTATATATGGCACTTGTATATTGGTGTAAAACTGAGTTGTATATTTATCACGTAGAGCTGTTAAGTTGCTGTCACCAGAAAATGAAATCCTGTCCGGAGCCATGCTAACTTTCAATATAATTTAACTGAAAGCTGGAGAGTCTAAGAATAAATCATTTAAAAAAAAGAATAAATCATTTAAGGACTAGGATCATGACTGTTCTAGTTTGGAAAAATTAATTTTTCAGTTATTAAAATTTTCTGTTTTGAAATACAAGATTATTGTTTCTGTAGGAATTAATTTCACACATTAAAAGTTAAATTAATTTTCTAAATAGATATTTCTTTAGTTATTTGAATATAAAGAGCATGAATCTGAACTTCCAAATGCCAAGTCAATGACATGGATCATGCTAGGATAAAGAGTGGTGTGAATAAAAAGTTTCTCAGAAATGACCTGGCGAAAGTAGGCCAATATTTTAAGCAAGGATGTAATTTCAAAGTTCATTTTGTGTGGTATCAAAGATCTGAGAGAAATGATTGGCTACTTGTGGGAGCAGTCACAGTTTAGTCTCATTATTATTTTCCTGAATTAAATTGTTTACATTTATGGAAGGTTATCCATTCATCATTATAACTGCTAAATGTTAATATGTAAAGCTATTACTAAATTTCCTGAGCCCTCTCTCAAAACTGTCACATGTCATGTAGTCTTCTCACTAAACATACAATCTGTGTACTCTTCTCAGCCATGTTGTCTCAGTAAAGTGACAGGGAACCCCTACAGGTTAAATTTGGAGATGAAGAAAGATGCAAAGCAGTCAAAAGTTCAAAATGTTCAGCAGAGAAATCTGAATGTGTTGATTAAGAGTGCCGTTTAGGGTATAAATGCAAAAATACATACAAAATTCTTAAACTTATGAGTTTTATAACTGCACCTTGGTCCTAGTGTTTATAGACTATTAGAAGATACAGATGAAAATAATGTTACACAGTGTTCACAACCATGTACAATATTACAAATTTTAGATAAGTAAAGGTTCTCTTATCGATATTAGGCATTGTCACATACCCTCCCATTTCTAGCCTTTCTTTGCTCTCCTCTGTGCATCACAAGGCTGCTTTTTGTTTAGTTTGGTTGTGGTCAAGGGGAACACTAGCAAAATACTAGTATAAAAATGGGGGTCAGGATACCCATCTTAACAGCTTCCCACTATGTCCCTTTATAAAAATGTCACAGCTCAATTTAGACAGGCTCCTCTTACAGGTATACAGCATTTTCCCATCTTTTTGTCCCACTAAGTTTGTTCTCTATAAAATGTATTGTGGAGCTCAGGATCTTTTACATTCCTCTTCCAAATTCTTGGTCATTTACCCTGCCACCAGAGACAAGCTAAATTAGATATAATCACTAGACAAGCAATAAAGCACTAGCACTTTCCCGAGTCTTTATGTAGCATTTTGGGTCCGAGAGGTGCGTCATGGACACTTGCCACTCTGAGAAAATAAGGAAGACCATTTTCTAAACATGCTACCTATGTTTCAAATAACATATTTTTAATCAATATTGCTCATTGATCTACTTCATAAATACTCACTTAAGGGAAAAAAATCCCACTGTTGAAAATAGTAAAAAAAAAAAAAAATAGTAATGTGAGGGCCAGTGAGATGGCTCAGTGGTCTAAAGTGCATGCTTAGGCAACCTTAGGTAACTGCAGGGACCATGGTTCAATCCCAAGTGCAATATATATATATATATATATATATATATATATATATATAATATATTTCATATATATATATATATGAAAAATTTCAAAATAAACTGTATTTGATGTTTAGATATATTTATTGGTGATTAGAATCCCTATGGACCCACTAGAAGCCTAGAGTGCCAAATATTTCACCTCCTTTGTTTGATGTACATGGATCATAATGTTGGAAAAAGCTATTTGTAGAATGTGTAGAAGCTAAACCATCCAGTTGAAAAGTCTAACCACAAGGTATTACAAGTGAAGCCATATTAATATGCTGAACTGTAAAAGGCTCAAATCAACAGCTTCTATCATTGCCAGTTCTGCTGATAACCCACTATTATGGATTACTGGAAAACACATACAACTATTTTCTCTCAGTTCAATGAGATGAAATATTTGTACTAACAGTGTTTAGAAAAGTTATCATTTCTGCATCTTGTACTCTGAACAACTACTATGAAGACAACAATATGCAAATATTAATTATTATAACTGTCCTATGAACTTGTTTTGAAACTACCTCATTGTTATTTCTTTCTCATTAAAATTGATAGTTACAAAAAAGCTTAAGCTAACATATTTAAGCAGATGAATCGGCCCTTAAGAGAGCCCCTTCACAGCTATCTAGATAAGCCCTTAAAGTCCTATTTTATCCATAGACAAGTAGACAATTAACTATTTTGATGAAAATTAGCTGTTAAATATAGTAACCTTGCCGGGCGTGGTGGCTCACGCCTGTAATCCCAGCACTTGGGAGGCTGAGGCGGGAGGATCGTTGTGAGTTCGAGACCAGCCTGGGCTACAAAAGTGAGCTCAAGGCCAGCCTGAACTGCACAGTGAGACCCTGTCTCAAAAATTAAAAAAAAAAGAAGAAATATAGTAACCTTACGTTTAACATATACATTTTGGCAAAATATAAGGATACATTATAATTTAATTATGATTATATTTATATTGAAGAAATATTTTGAAGCATTAATTGATTGGATATTTTCCCACCTGGGAAACAATTTTCCCACTGATTAGGTAGTACATGTGTGTATTGCATACAGCTTTGTATAGTTAATATTGGTAATAATTACATATTAAGGCAGAAATGTCTCGAAAATGTCTACTGGTCATATTTTTCAGATAAAGTGTCAGGTCAATAGTCTGCAACAAAATCTTTAACAGGGATATTTGGTGAAGACAGAGAATGAAATTGATACATTAGAGCACTTGAGAAATATGTGATCCTAAACTAAAAACTAATTTTGTGTCATAGTTCTGTGCTTTAAGTTACTGTTTTATTTATTGGTGCATATATCCCTCTACCTAACATCTTTTAAAAATATATATTTAGTATACAAGGATTACAAGGTCTCATTACATAGATGAGACTCAGCTTCCCAAGCTGTGGGATTGCAGGCATACATTACCCTGCCCAGTCTGTAACTTCTTGTTAAATCTGTTTTCATGAAGTCAAAACTTATAATTCTAGCCAGAAATGGTAGCACATGGCTAAAATACTAGGAGTGAGAGAGGTTGATGTAGAAAGATTTAAAGTTCAATTTCTGGAGTGGCCAAATAGCTAAGTGGCTTAAAACACCTTCAAGCAGGCACAGGGGACAGGAGTTCGATCCGTGAGCCTGCCATGGAGGACCTACCCCCCTGGCACATGCTGAGACAACAATTGAGATTGATCATGGTGGTGCGTACCTATAATCTCAGCTTTTGGGAGGCTGTAAACAGGCAGATCGCTAGGAGTCTGATCTAGCAGTGAGACCTTAAACACTTGTAGACCCTTCTCTAAAAAAATGTTCAATTTCTGCATGAGCAATTTTGCAAGACCTTGTTTCAAGAAAGGTTTTAAAGGGGTGGTATAGCTCGGTGATAGCATGCCCCTGAATTTGAGCTCCAGTCTCACAGAGAAACTTATAATTCTATTTTGTAATCTCTCTCTCTCTCTCTCTCTCTCTCTCTCTCTCTCTCTCTCTCTCTCTGTGTATCTGTCTCTGTCTCTGTATCTCTCTCTTTTCTTTCTTTCTTTCTTTCTTTCTTTCTTTCTTTCTTTCTTTCTTTCTTTCTTTCTTTCTTTCTTTCTTTTGGAACCAGGGATTGAACTCAGGCCCTTGTGCTTGCCAGGTAAGCATTTATTCTACTCAGCTATCTCCCCAGTCCCTTATTTCCTTTTGGGGGGTACAGGGTCTTGTTACATATCTGGGACGCATAGTGAACCTCCCGACTCAGCCTGGCAAACTCTGTAATTACAAGCATGCATTACCAGGTGTGTTTTCAGGTCTAGTACTGTGCACCCAGATTTCCAGGACCAGCATGGCATGTAGCACTGGGGACTGAATCCAGGTTCTTGAGTTTCGTATGCAGGTACTTAGAGCTGAGCTATTTCCCTAGCCAAAAACTTATAATTATGAAGCAAATGTGTTTGAAATGGAATGAAAGAAGAATTGTTTGGTTTCTGTTTAATTGCTAGCAGCTGAAGTACTGTGGTAAGCAAAGTATTCTTTATATAAATCTTAATTTTATTGGTATAATACAACATCATTTACATAAATTAATATTTCCAGATGTATTTAAGGGTCTATGTACATAAGAATGGACATTAAACGTGGACTGACATCAGGGGCTCAGACTGGATGGCCATTATATGAGAATTGTGGCACTTCAGAAAGTAGTCACAGATGCAATATTTATTCATGAAAGTGTTGCTTTCACATTAAAACCATCATTGTCTCTGGCTGCACACTGGAAGTGAGAATATTTATTTTTCTGATTTCCTACTAATTAATATATTTATGATACACATTATTTGAGGAGATTCTCCAGTTTGTCTTTGCTAAACAATTGAAAGACTATATAAGTAGGGTAAAATGTGGGCAAATTTACATAGCTAACTTCATACAATATTCACTAGTGTCATGTTAAATATTACTGTGCCTTTTTTCCTCCCATAATAAGATGTCTCTGGGGCTGGGGAGATAGCTCCGAGGCACAAGTGCCTGCTGGGCAAGTGCAAGGTCATGAGTTCAAACCCTGGTCCCACAAAAAAAAAAAAAAAAAAAAAAAAAAGATGTTTCTGAGTATAATATCCAAGGATTGACTGGCAGAGCTATGACACTATTGAGGGTCCAAGCTTATTTTTGCTACATTGTCTTTAACAAGTGACTTTTGTCTTCCAGATTTCCATGTGCTGGACTGAAATATAACATTGGCTGAGGAAAAACAGCATGGATTAGTAACTGGTCTTGAATCTCATGGGCTAATCCTCTGTTCATAACCAATGAAAGTTGCAAGAGAAGCTGTAGAATCTAAGATTGTATTTTATTTTATTTTTTCTGTATTGAGGACAAGGTCTACTGGGTTGACAGGTTCTACAAGGTCTCACAACATAGATCAGACTCATAGTGATCCTCCAGTTTTCAGCCTCCCAAGTGCTGGGATTACAGGCACGTGTCACCATGTCCAGTCTCATCCCTCTAAGATTGTATTTTAAATATCTATGGAACAAAGGGAATAAGAAAAGATGCCCATTGAGCCAAACTGCAGAATCTGCTCACTAAAGGACTCATCAATTATTTTACTCTTTGTCCAAAATATGAATATTTTCCATGTCCTCTTCCTTTATCCTTCATCTTGACTTAAAAAAAACACTTGCTCATCATAACAAGCTGCCTACAGAGTCTCCTGGGCTCCTCTGCATTTTTCCAGGGTACACTATGATCATAAAACCACACAGGAGATAGAATTTTCATTTACCTAACATTCATATTTTCCAAATTTTAGACTACCCAAACCCCAATTTGATCAGATGTCTTCCCTCCTCTGGGGAGCCATATGTCCTGGGAGAAATGAAAACTGTCCCCGATGTTAAGGAACTCCTGAGGAATTTATGGCTGTTTGTAATTCAATATAGATGACATTCTACCTTTCTAATGCCGTGACCCCCCAAAACAGTCTCTCATGTTGCGGTGAACCCAAATCAAAAAATAATTTTGGTGACTACTTCAAAACTGTAATTTTGCTACAGTTATGATTCGGAATGGCTTTAGGTGGCCCCCGTGTTTTGGTCATTCGTCCCTGCTGAGGTCGCGACCCACGGGTTGAGAACTGCTGCTCTAAAAAGGAGTGCAGAAATACACTGTACATCAACACATGCAAAGTCAATTTATCCTAAAAATTTGCTAAGAAATAGCATTATACTGTGCAGTCCTTCCAGCTCAGAGTTTTATAACAAAAGGAAAATGAGCTACAGATGCAAAGTAGATCAATTGGGAAATGTTTTGGGGAAACTGGGAAACAAGTGAAATTTACTGGGAAGAGTACACTGGGACAACTGAGAGATCAAATCTTTCCAGGAGAGAATGTATTAGGATCTAGAAGGCCAGCAAGCTGCTAAAAAGAACTGCTGAAGCAGCCAAAGGGACCTTTTAAATTGAACTGGATGTTAGGCTAATTATGCAGCAAATACAAGTAAATTCCCTCTAAGTCAATAGCTATTCTGCAAGAGCAAACAAGAAATAGACAGTGCATTATTATGTCCTCACAGTTCTTAAACTAAACTTGAGGTGGTATACGCAACTGGAAACATGTGATTAGGCTTTCAATGTTCCCAAAGTAAAAAGTTTCCTGCTCTTTTGGGATTGCTAGAGTCAGTGCTAAAACTAAAGGTGAGGGGGCGATTCATAAGCAGAACTAGAAACAAGCAAACAAGTAATCCATGTGCATTATTTTGTTAACAAGACCAAGGGAATAATTGATATTAATCCATAGGCTACTGTAGAAAATTTGTGTACAAAGTGAGATTGTTTCTTATATTAGACAACTACCAACTCAGGGTTAGCTACAACAGGAAATCATGGGGTAGAAAAATATGTCAGAGGAAAATAGAAAGTGAGGCATGTTAAGTGCCATTCTAAAGAAGCAGTTCATATAAGAAAATGTATCTTTTAGGACTCAAATGTAAATTAATTTATAAAATGCTAGAAAATAATAGTGCTAATAAATATAGTCTTAAGAAAGTTGATTTTTTTATATTTTTAGGTGAGGGTATACAGGATGTTCAGGGTCTCACTAGATAGGATTAGTAGTGATCCACCTGTTTACAGCCTCCTAAGAAATGGTACTACAGGTCGTGTCACCACACCCAGTCTCACTTGCCATCTCAGCACACGCCGGGAGAGGAGCCCACACCACAGGCCCAGACCTTGAACTCCCAGCCCCTTTCACCTGCTTGCAGGTGCTTTAATCCTCTGAATTATTTGGTTGGTCCTAAGAAAATGGCTTGTTAAAAAGATCCTTTTTCTAATTCTATAAATTATTTGCTGTCATGTCAGAATCTGTTCATTTGTTTTGTAGATGGCATATCAAAATAAAAGTCTGAGCCAGGCGTTGTGGCTCACGCCTGTAATCCCAGCACTCGGGAGGCTGAGGCAGGAGGATTGGTGCAAGTTCGAGACCGGCCTGGGCTACAAAAGTGAGCTCAGGACCTGCCTCAACTGCATAGCGAGACCCTGTCTCAAAAAGACAAAAAAAAAAAAAAAG
>PVJA010047949.1:0-14384 GCA_004027025.1 Myocastor coypus | reverse complement strand
GACAATATGCAATATGTCAACTTTCAAAGAAAAGAAAGGGGAAAAGAAAAAAAAAAATAATGTTGATTTGGTTAATGTTTAATTGTTTGATCAATCTTATATACCTGTATGTATTAATCTAAACTGATCTGATGATGAAAATATGTAATATAACTCGTGTTAAATTTAAACAATAAAAAAAATAAAAATAAAAATAAAAAAAAACCAACTAGGTTGCAGGAAAAATAATTCAACATCTGCAAGATGATGCAAAATGAACAACATGAGACTAATAGGCATCAATGAGAAAGAAGGAGTCAATGCAAATGATATAAAAAGAATATGGGCAGAAATAATAGCAGAAAACTTCCCAAATATGGGGAAACAATCTGACATTCGGGTAACTTAAGCTTATAGAGTTCCTAATAACATTAACCCAATTAAAACCACACCCAGACAATATAATAATCAAGATTCCAGAAATTCAACACAGGAACAGTATACTAAAAGCTGCCAGAGGAAAAAAATCAGATCACACTTAAAGGAAAATCCATCAGAATAATGGCAGATTTCTCTTCACAAACCATCAAGTCAAGAAGAGCATGGAGCAAAGTACTTGAAATCTTGCAAGAAAATAAATTCCAACCAAGACTGATACACCCCGCAAAACTCTCTTTCAGGTATAATGGAGAAGTGAAATACTTCCATGACAAAGAACAACTGAACAATTTCATAAAAACAAACTCAACCCTACGTAGACTACTAAAAGGTATTCTAGAGAGGGATCAAAATGACCACAACTCCATGGGTGAGAATGGAAAGAACCCACCAAATAGGGTAAACAAACATAGGAGAAAAAGAAGTATACAAAAGCAGTCTTCCAATTATGCTTGTGTATACAGGAGCAAAATATTTCCATCAACAAATTCTGTAAATGAACTTCTCCTGCACCCTATGGGTTCTGATTCTGTCTGGTTCTACAGGGTGGATAGCAAGGAAATAGTAGTATCTCAGTCCCACAAGTTGCACCTAGCTACCAGTAAGTGTCATGGACACTGTCTACATCCACAACATGTTAGAAGTTTGTGTGATATCCTATCCCCAAACTGTTAGAAGTGCTGGTCATATATTTCCCATTGCAGTATTTACATTATATTTTATTCTTAGTAATTCTTTACTATCATGAAAACTTTTTCTTAGTTGGACTGTTTTGAAATATTTAATCTTGAATTAACGTTTAATTAACTTTCTGAATATTACTTAAAAAATACACTATCAAAATAACCCTAATAAGGGGCTGGGGAGACTGCTCTGTGGCACAAGTGCCTGCTGGGCAAGTGCAAGGTCATGAGTTCAAACCCCAGTCCTGGGGAAAAAAAAAAACCTGATAAGTTAAAAATTTTCATTTAAACCTAACTGTGAGAATTAAATATACAATTAGTATAATCTTTACACACACATACGCAAAACTTCTTCAAAAACATTTATATTTTCTCCCCAGAGACAAAACTGTAAACTAATTGCTTAGTTACTATTGTGTTCATAGGTATTTTTATTATTAAGTATTTCTCTCTTAAGTAAATACTGAAGAAAAAGTTCTTAGCACTAGTAAGGACAAAAATCAATGAGAAACAAGCTCTAGAAATTATGCTAATAATGGCCCTGCAGTTAATAAAAATCAAAAGAGATGAGTTTTAAAGGAATAATAAGCATTTTGTTCTTACAAACATGCCTACACAGTAAAAATACTAGCATCAGTTTTTTTGTAAGTTACCTTTGTCTAGGAACTATGAAGAGTGCTCGGACCAACTTCTTCCTGTTTGCTTTTGTGTTCATGTTCATGCAAAAATCCATTGCTGCCTACAGGGCAAAAAAACCAAACTTTTTTCTTAAGAAAACATCAAGGTAGCTAATAATAGCATAAAATTTCCTTACTACAAATTTTACTTGTTCTTAGACATTTCAAAATGATCATAAGACACTAGTATTATAAGCACATTCCCAATTAAAAGACCACTAAGCTCAAACAGGTCTGGCAAGATTGTTCAGCAGTCTAAAGCACCTGCTTAAGAAAGCTTAGGCAACCACAGAGACTGCGGTTCGAACTCCAGAACCACATGCTGTGCCAGCCCCACCCCCAGGGCAGGCTGAGCTGGCCATAATACAAAAAAAGGCCTCCTCTATATACCTAAAAATATATGCAATGTCTGGCAAATATTACTATGAAAAATATAATAAAGTTAACTTTTTGTGAGTGTATGATATGGGGATTGATCTAGATCATTTCTAATATTTTTTGTATTTTAAAATTATCTTACTTCTAGGAAAGTAAATATTAAATTTTAATGATTCTTAGGTTTTCCTACCTAGTTCTCAAAAACCTTTTGAACCTTTGCCAACATATATGGAAAATATTCCTTTCATGAGGAAGCTGCTAGGGTCCTAAAGGAAGAAGGTGGTCCCTTGTTCTCATCTGGTTCTGAGAGCTAATTTGGAATTAACTATACAGTCACTGTTGGTAGCAGCTTTAATTCCAAGCTGGAGATTAAAGGACACATTCTACTAGTTTGATCTGAGATCTATAAAAATAATATATACAACTAATACTGTACAAAATGTAACTGATTAGATCCTTCTCCACCTGCAACTTTTATATTATTTCATAAAATGTGGGGTGGAGGTGAGTGGGAGAATCATGGCATCTGTCTTTCACCTTCTGTTTATAGCCAATCATTATACCAATTTACTTAGGGATAGACTGAGTCATATTTGAAACTTTAAACTGCTTAAAGGTAGTAGAAGAAAAGATACAACTTCCTAATAGCTAAAAATGATTCAATTCATATGTTTTTGAGAACTACACACTGATCCAATTACTCTAGAAGTGAGCCAACTGGGAATGAGTATTAAGTCTATTTGATTACTACATGAATAGTTATTTAAATGTATCTAAATTATCTGAAGGCTGAAATGGGAAAAAATAAGGAAAGATTGTTTACATTTTCAAAGAAAATACTATCTAAAGTAATTTTTCACAGCTGGTCTTAAGAGTTTTTTATTCTCTGAGAAATTACAAAGGACCTGAAAAACATAGCTTCACGTGGTAGCATCTGTAAGAAATAACTGTTTTCTTTCTTTTTTTTTTTTTTTGTGGGACCAGGGCTTGAACTCAGGACCTTGCACTTGCCCAGCAGGCACTTGTGCCTCGGAGCTATCTCCCCAGCCCCTAATAACTGTTTTCAAAATTAAACCTTTTAGTGCTGGCCAGATAGCTTAGTGGACTAAAGAGTCAGGATTCAATCACTGGCCTGCTGTGCTGGGCATGCCCCTAGGGCATACTGAGAAGGTGAGACTGGCCATGGTGACCTGTGCCTATAATCATAGCACTTGGGAGTCTAAAAACAGGAGGATCATTACAAGTTCAACCTGTGTACTGACCCTGTACTGAAAAAAAAAAGAAATTAAACCTCTTGCTAATGTTTCAAGAAAAAACACACTTTTCAAAACAAAAAAAAAAAATTTAGTGAGAGAATAGCATTCTTTTAAAGGATAGCTATACTCCTTAAGCTTTCAATCTGTTAGAATGTGTTGACTTGGATAAAACTATATAAAGAAAATACAGCTTCACAGACAAACATAGGTGGAAAATGAAGGCATATTTTTAAATTCTTTTCAGTAATTTTAGTTATTTTTCTTTGATACTATATCAAAAGTTGGCAAATGCAAATGGTAGTTTCTTTTCAGGGCACTGAGGACTGAACTTAGACCTCTAATTTAGCTATATCCCCAGCTGTTATTTAAAATTATTTTGAGACAGGGACTTCTTAGTTGCTCAGATGGGACTTGCAATCCTCCTGCCTCAGCCATCAGTTCAGATTATAGATGTCCACCACCATGTGTAACTGTAAGTAATGAACTGTAGTTTATTAAGGGCTAGCTGCAGGGCCAGCGCTATAGCTCAGTGGACTAAAGCTCCTGCTTAGGCAGAGCACAGCAGCAGGGGTTTGATCTCAGGCTTGCCATGTTGGCCCTGCCCCCAGGGTGCACTGAGAAGGTGATTGAGACTGGTTGTGGTGGTGCATACTTGCAAGCCCAGGGCTTAGGAGGCTGAAAACAGGACAATCACTATGAGTTTGATCTACATAGTGAGACCCTATAGATTCTGTCCTAAATCCATAAAAAAAGGGCTAGCTGTAATGTGGAGTATGAAATGGCATCAATATAATACAACATTTCGTTCTCTGTAAAATTAAAACTCATTGGTCTGTCTTGCATTTTTGGTGGATCTTTTAACATCTATGCATGGTTTTAATATTATTCCTGGGTCATTTAGAATAATACATATTTTAAAAATCATATTATTTAGTTCCACAAAATCTCATCAGAAGAATGTTATCAATAAAACTTCTTTAGAAAAAAATGGGGAAACGATATATCAAGTTTAAGATGGTAAAGATAAATTTTCCAAAAGTGTAATGTAGCAAAAAGCCAAATTTGATCACTGGCATTAGGTGTTTTCCTTGAACCTATGTGTTGACTTGTTCTGATATCCAAGCTTGGTTATCTAAGTTCTCTTGCAAAAATGGCATTCTATGATAAAAGTAACCATCAAGTACTTTTCTTTAACATTAAGTGCTTCTCATTTTGTCAGATTGAAAAGATGAGGGCCCGGCAAGATGGCTCAGTGGTCTAAAGCACCTGCTTAGGAAAGCTTGGGCGGCTGCAGGGACTGTGGTTCGATCTCGGGCACCACATACTGCGCCAGCCCTACCCTCGGGGCAGGCTGAGCCGGCCATAAAAATAAGTGAATAAACAAACAAAGGTTCTGAAATAAGAAAAAAATAAATACATAAAATAAAAAATTCTTAAAAAAAAAAAAAAAAAAAAAAGAGGAGTATTCAGTAGTTAAAATACAATACAGTCTCTCATTTTTATGGATTTACCAAGGAGATTCAAGGGGCATTTTTAAAAAACTGAAAATGCAGGACAGAGAAAAATACAATGGTACAAATCTGCAGTCATGCTAAAATACTAGCAGCTTTAACATCATCATTTATGAAAATACAAAAAGTGAGAACTGTATCTTAATATTACTAAGAGGAGCTGTGACTTTACAGACTCCCTGAAAGTACCTTGAAAGCCAACAGAAATCCACAAATGTAACTTAAAGAGCCTCTCTTTTGTAACATTTTCCAAACTGAAAGATCCCCATGTAAACAGAAAAGGTGTCAAACCAACAAGACTGTAAAGCCACTTCCAATTCTAAACAGAGCATATACAGATTAGCTTGTTTTATCTCTGTTCATCCTGGATTCCTATAAAAAACTCAATTTAAAAAAAAAATCAGTTGACTCTCTAGCTTATATAGTCTGAAAACCACTGACATTCCAAACTGGAGTACTATAAAGTCCGCATACATGAATATAATTTCAGAAAAATAAACATACCTTGTCTATCAGATCGCGGTTGACACAGTTGGGCAACTGCTGGAGGAAAGCATCTACTATGAGCTTAAGATGAGATCCAGTGCTGGCTTCTTCATCCTCTTGTTCTAATATAAAATTAGTTATTAGGTAGACTTTAACAAGTACATAGAAAACATATCAAAATGAAAGCATCCAAATATAAATTATTTAGGAAACATCTAGAGCTATTTTTGTACTCATGAAAACATTAAACACTTATAAAAACATTCCTAGAAACTTCCTATTTCTAGAATCACAGCTTCAAGTCACTACAATCTTTGCAGTATCAATTACAGAAAAGCAAACCTGCATTAGACAAAACTCACTCATAAAATGCATGCAGCTTTATAGCAAATCTATGACTTGTTGGACTTTTGGTTAAGATCAAGGGTATTGTAAGTTATTATTTTTATCTTCTGAGAATTCTACTTCCTATGTTCTTCAATTAATAGTACTATTGCCTTTGAAGACCTAAGCTTCCCCATTCCATGTGATTCTGACGGGAGTGGCTATTGTCAAAGCATAGCACATCATCCATCATCCTTGGGGCCTCAGGGGTAAGCACAACACAGCATGAGCCAAAGTCAGCCAGAGGATAGCTATACACAGGTAGTGAGCAGGAAATTATCTTTTCCTCCAATGTCATTAGCGGTATGATTAAGTATGGGACAGCATCTGGGCATGCCCACTCTACATTTATAATGCACAGAAAAAATCCTCAACAGGAAACAAAGTCAACAGAGTAAAAAATCAATACTGGCAAAGACATCTTTCTTACTTACTTACTTACTTACTTACTTACTTATTTACTTATTTATTTATTTATTGCCAGCTCAGCCTGCCTTGGGGGTGAGGCTGGCACAGCATGCAGTGCCAGAGATCAAACTGCAGTCCCTGAAGTTGCCTAAGCTTGCCTAAGCAGACTCTTTAGACCACTGAGCTATCTCACCAGCAAGACATCCTTTTAATAAAGAATTCTAAGAAACTTAGTAAGAAGCATTTAAGAAATAATGTAATATTTTTATTATTAAATATAAAACATGATTCAATTATTAAGACAGACAAAAATCAACATTGGTAAAACTGATATGTTAGCTGTATCTCTATCCCTTAGGCAATTTAAAATAACTTTCAGATACATTCAATGCTAGGCTTGTAAAGATTCTGTCACAGAATTAAATGTTTAGTACACTACTATAGTAAGCTGTCAAAAAAGTAAAAGAAGTACCTTAAAATATTCAGAATAACTACAGCTTAATGATATTAATACTAAATAATTTGTTCTAAACCAAACTCTAAAATAGTGACAAATCTAAAAAAAGGGAATTAAAAATAGCAAATTAAAGAGAAAAGATTCATATTCTTAGGCAAGAACTTTGTGTTAAGAAGAATTTAAAAATGAAATTCATGAAATGGTTCTTTACCTTGCTCATCAAGAAGTTTCTTTGTAAGATCTTCAGCTTCATCTCCACCTTCTAACTCCAAGTTGTCATCATTAATTTCTAGATTTTCCAGCTCAAGTTCCAGATCATCAGGATTTGATGATACCTCCTTATTATCCTTAGGTTCCTTTGCCTCTGTTAAGAAAAAAAAAAAAAGAAGAGATCAATGTATAGCTTAGTGGTAGAGCACTTAGCTGGCATGTATAAGCCCTGGGTTTGATCTCTCACAGTGAAAAGATTAAAATAAAAAAAATAAAACAACAATTACAATGGTAGCTCAGCTCATAAACTTGATTCTTTTCTTGACTCTGGTTGCAGACTAAGTTGGACAACAACCAAATCTAATTCAGTGACTGGTTCAATGTTGACCTGAACGGGAAATTGAATTCCACTTTTACCTAATTTAGTTTGCAACCAGAATCATGGAGAGAATTGAGTTTGTGAACTGAGAAACCATTATATCTGAATTAAGTCAACTGAAATTCTGTTGTAAAAATATACAAAGATTAACAAAATCTGCATTGCATATCTCATAACTTACAATTATAACTGGCAACAAATGCTAACTGAAACTTAAATGTATTCAAATTTTATAAAATATATTAGGCTTCTGAGAACAAAGACCTTCGATTCTTAGTTACTTTTCTCCTTGCAGAGATAAAATACCTGATGCTCAAGGTTAAGGAAGAAAAGGCTTGTTTAGCTCACAGTTTACAAACATTTCAGTCCATAGTAGGCCGGCTTTGCAGAGCAGTTCATGGTGAGCAGCACACAGCAAAATAACCAACCCTAATAGTGTCTTCCTGCCCCTTTATACTCTACCTAGGCATAGGGTAGTGCTAAACCATACAGTGAACTGATCACACCCTTAATCCCAGCATCACACACACACTAGATTCAGTCAGTTCTGAAAAGCCAGTCCCCTATGACTGCATGATGCTTGGGGATGGGGGGACCTACACACAAACTGTAACAATTCTGTATGAATTTTTTCACTGAAAACACAGATTAACAAAGGCTAGCCAATTAGTTCAGTGGATTAAAGTATCTGTAAGCAGGTGCAGGGGGTTCAATCCCTGGGCCTGCCATGGCTACCCCACCCCTGGGGTGCTCTGAGCTGGGCAACTGAGCCTGGGCGTGGTGGAGTGAACCTGTAATCCCAGCTCTTGGGAGGCTCCTAAACAGGCAGATTGAGTCAACCTAGTAGTGAGCCCCTGAATATCCTGGAGACCCTTCCTTAAAAAATACAAAAAAAAAAAAAAAAAAGAAAAAGAGAGAAGACACAGACCAACAGACAGATAGATAGAGAATTACACACATCTGTGGTAGACAAAAGGAAATAAAGAAGTCTCAGATTAAGAATGGTCTCAGAATCAAAGATGGAGGATATCAGACTTGCTCCTTCATGTAGTATTTGCCGGGTTATAGCAAGAGATAACATCTAAATATGATGATATAATATTAACTTAGTAATATATAAATTGAAAAGACTACACATAGGAAAATATCCTTATAATTTAATGTCAGGAATTTAAAAAAATATTTTAATGAGGAAATGGCTAGAAACAGAACAAACTAAAAATAGTAATGAAGCCTTAGTTCAAAGAGACTAGCAAAATGTTGAAAATTGCTAAAGCGGGCTAGCAGATAAAAGAGAGTTTAGTAGGCCCTCCTATGTTTAAAGTGTCTCAAAGATAGCAAGGCAAATAGAGTTCAAGAATTTATGCTTAAGCCAGGCGTGGTGGCGCACGCCTGTAATCCCAGCACTTGGGAGGCTGACGCAGGAGGATTGGTGCGAGTTCGAGACCAGCCTGGGCTACAAAAGTGAGCTCAAAGCCAGCCTCAACTGCATAGTGAGACCCTGTCTCAAAAAGACATAAAAAAAAAAAAAAAAAAAAAAAAAGAATTTATGCTTAACTATTTTTTAGCATCATCTCATATCCTGTATTCTCTTAGTTTCTGCATGGAAAGCAGAAATGTCTTTCTGACAATTTATAATGTCAACTATATTTGAGAGAACAAAATCATTAACTAGTACATACTAATTTTGATGGCTCTAAAATTTATGAAGATACACTACTTACTACTTTCTCACTCATCTTTTCATTCAGTGATTATTTATTGAATTCTCTTTTTATAATAAGCATTATTCTAAACCCCAGAGATATAGGTTAAAAAAAAACAAAACACTTGCCCAAATGGAACATATATTCACTCAATATTTCCACTTGCACATTTAGAACTACGCTAAACTTCTTACATTCTGAGGAAAAACAAAAACCTTATAATGTGACCCCTGGCACAGGAGTATACTCCTGAAATCTAGCACTGAGAGGCTGATGCAAGAGGATCACAAATTGGAGTCCTGCCAGGGCAATTTAGTGAGAACCTGTCTCAAGTTTTAAAAAATAAATAAATAAAAGGGGCTAGGTAAGATTTAGCTCAGTAGTAGAGCTCTCCTGGGTCTCAGTCCTCAGTATTATGGAGCAGGCTAACACTTGTTTTTCCTACATGAGGAAGTACAAAGTAAGCTGCATGAGGAAATCAAATAAGGGTGTGGTGGAGAAAGGTTTCAAACAAATATGGAATAATATATGAAGGTCAAAATACAAGACTGTATCATTTCAAGGTCTTAAAAAGATAGAAAATTAAGGAGACATAGTTTTGAGTAATAGACCCGAGACAAACTATGCAGGGATTAAGAGACAATATTAACAGTTTTAAACTGTATTTCAAGTACTGTACATATAAAGCATCAGGAGAGTAACATTAATTCTTAAGAATGCAAAGGGACCATGCTGGGGATATAGTTCAGCAGTATGGTGCTGACTCCTGGTACTAAAACCAAAAAAAGAACAGCAAATACAGGCTGAACAAGTAGAAGATATTAAAGTAGCACAATGAAGAGCAAATTACAGCTTAGATTAGAATAGCAGCAGGAAGACATGAGAAATGTGAGGAACAAGATCTAAGCAGCATTCACCATCTCAGACTCTATGAATAATCTCAAAGTTTCTGATTTCCTCTAAGTAATTCTTCCTCACAAAGAGCTGGCAAGATCTACTTTAGAAAAAGTATGGAAAGTAATGAGCACCATAGAGTTGGGAGAAATTAATGCTTTGCCAAGATCTCACATGAATTTATTATAAAACATTAAAAACAAAGTTTTGAATAGATTCACACTGAATTACACTGACTCTGGTAAAGGTATGTAAACTACCACCATTTAATGCTCTGTTCCATGTTATTGTCATTTATTTAACCTAATGTTGATACTAAAAACAACAGTAACTACCAACTCTTTTTTGAAAATTGCTATTTGAAGCTGAAACTTAGTGTTATCTTCCAGATTTTACCTTTAGAATCATCTTTGTTAGACTCTTTGTTCTGGTAACTTTTTTCATTGTCTTTAAACAAGATGGCTGGAACAAAAGCTTTCAAATCAATAAGGTTCTCATAAAAATTTCGAGCATCTTCATCTTCCCATATACCACCTTCCAAATCATAATCTCCAGGTTTACCAGGTGTGAATATATCAATTCCAGGTCCATGCTCTACAACAAAACAAATCACAGGTAATTATTTCAAGTATAGCATGAAAAGCATGACATTTTAAGATATTTTGTATTTTCATTTTTGTAATGATTGAGCCTTCCTTTGTTTTTGTCTTTTTGAGACACAGTCTCACTATGCAGCTCAGGCTGGCTGTGAGCTCACTTTTGTAGCCCAGGCTGGTCTCAAACTTGCACCAGTACTCCTGCCTCAGCCTCCCAAGTGCTGGGGAGTCTTAACTATTTTAACAGAAATTTCTTTGCTCCATAAGCACTCAGGGCTACGTATGTGACTATCTTTAACATCCAGTGACAAACTGTGTTTTAGTCTGATGTGGTGGCTTATGGCTCCAATCCCAGCACTTGTGACGCTGAGGCAGAATGATTGCTTAAAGTTTGAGGGCAGCCTGGGCTACGAAGTAAATTCAAGGCCAACCTAAATTGCACAACCAGACCCTGTCTCAAAAAGAAAAAGAAAACAAACAAACAACAACAACAAAAAAAAAAACCCACAAATTGTGTTTTAATACCAGCGTAAGACAAACATATTTTAAATTTATATAAGATCAAGTACCTATCTGATAGATATCAGGTATCAGGTCTACTACATGAAATAGTTAACCATTCTGAAAACATCCAGTTGAATGACCCACCTTCTTCACAAAGCATTTCTGTTAGATTTAACTAAAATGTACTTTAAATCTGTAAATAGAAACAATTTTTTTTTTTTTTTTTTGGTCTTTTGGAGACAGGGTCTCGCTATGCAGCTGAGGCTGGCCTTGAGCTCACTTCTGTAGCCCAGGCTGGTCTCAAATTTGCATTGATCCTCCTGCCTCAGCCTCCCAAGTGCTGGAATTACAGACGTGCGCCACCATGCCTGGCAAAAAAACGGATTTATAAATATTTCTAAAAAAGTATTTCTGAAGGCTGGAGAGATAGCTCTGTGGCACAAGTGCCTGCCTGGCAAGTGCAAGGTTGTGAGTTTGAACTCTGGTCCTGCACCAAAAAAAATAAAAAATAAAAAAAAATAAAAATTTCTGTGAACACTCCCAACTCTTCTATCACATGTCATTTATATGTCCTTAAAAGCAGACCACAGCCTTTAATTGCCACCCCTTTTAGTATGGTCCTTGGCATATGGTGGATTGCTATGATAGTCAACTGATAAACAACTAGAAAAGGAAGAAAAAGATAAAAGTATATAGTTCTTAGGAGACAGAAAACTATGTATATACATAACTTAATCTAGTCTTAAACTACCGATTTTATAAACTCAGACCACTGAGATCTTATTTTTCTATTTTATAATCATAAGACCATCCATGAATGTATCTATCCTCACTGTATTTATCTCTAAATCAGAATTATAAATAGAATAATCATGTGGTTTATTGACAATACTACTACAAAACAAATATTAATAAGCCACAGATTATTATTATATATGTAAAATATTATATACCTCAGGTCTATATAGATATCAGGTATAATGATATTATATATGTATATATAATACGTATATAATATTATACATACCTGAGCTCAAAAACTTAATTTGTTTCACAATGTTAGAAAAGATGGCCATGGGTTGGGGATATAGCTCAGTGGCATAATGGCCTGTAGGGCAAGTGCAAGGTCCTGAGTTCAATCTCGCAAAAAAAAAAAAAAAAAAAAAAAAAAAAAAGATGGCCATGTTTGTGTTTGTGAGGAAAAGATGGTTGTATATCCATCATAGAGTTTTCAAATAAAAACAAAATTTTGCCAGACCATATCTGGTCTTTTCTCCTAGTTCTGTACACAGAACCCCTAAAACCCTTATAACTTCTTGAGTAATGTATATGACTTTTGTTTTTCATAAGAAGCATCATTCAGTGTTTTCTTTAATTTTTTTTTTATTTTTTGCGGGACTGGGGTTCAAACTTATAACCTTGCACTTGCGTGGCAGGTACTTGTGCCATGGAACTATCTCCGCAGCACCCAGTGTTACCTTTGATTAGCCTAACAAAGTAATTTAAGGTGGAGAACTGTATCTTAGACTGAAACATGTCATCAGAAAGACTAAATGAGCACAGGGTTAGAACTCTTTAGCCTGGGCTGTGATGGCACATGCCTGTAATTCCAGCACTTTGGAGGCTAAGGCAGGAGGATCAGTGCAAGTTGGAGACCAGCCTGGGCTACACAAAGTGAGCTCAAGGGCAGCCTTAACTGCATAGTGAAACCTTGTCTCAAAATGACAAAATAAATGAATAACTCTTGCCTTACCTAGGACACTCAGGAAGGTAGGCAACAGGGATTAAACTTATATACATTTTTTAAATCTTTATTTGGCAGTCTCTCACTACACAGATTGGGCTTCTAGTGATCCTCGTCTCAGCCTCCCCAGCATGGGGATTACAGTCATGCACCACCATGCCTAGTTTCCAGTTGTGCAGGTGGCACAATGCACCTGGAGTTCCAGGACCAGCACAGAATGTGCTAACGGGGATCAAGCCCGTGTCCTCATGCTTGCTAGGGAGGCACTTAGACCACCAAGCTATTTCCCCAGCCTCTCCAGACAAATTTTTAAATAAGGAGATGTGACAGGTTCTAGGCTAGTGAGTGAATGCACCCAGGAAGGCCCACCCCTCTGACTTTACAGGTACTAAAGCTACTGCTTCTAGACAATAGTCTAATGTCTCTTTATTTGGATATGCATCTATATCTTTTGCAAGATAAACAAAAACAATTTCCCTGAGTCCTTTGAGTCTTTCACTGGAACCCTGAATGTACAGCCTACCAACTCAGATTTATACCCTAAGTGGGAAATATTTTTTTGTTTTGCTTTGTTTTGGTTTGGTTTTATGTATTTGATATAGAATCTACAGCGTCTCACTATGTAGACTGGAGGTAATGATCCTCCTGTTTTCAGCCTCCCAAGCATGGGTATTACAGGTACATACCACCATGCCCAGTCTCAATGGCTGTCTCAGTGCTCCCCAGGTACAGGGCCAGCATGGCACTCTAAAGGATCAAACCCTGGCTGCTGTACTCTGCCTCAGCAGGCGCTTTAGTCTGCTGAACTGTCTGGCCAGTTCTAAGTGTGGAATAGTTTTATAGGACTGAGTGAATAAATTGTAAGAAGTAGTGCTAATTTCAGGTAGGCAGAAGCAGAATTAAATTTAATTTAGAATATCCAACTAACATCTGCGAATTGTTCAGTATGGGAAAAACTCAACACATCTGGTGCCACAAGATACTTTGCAGGAAAGTATAAAAATGTTTTTCAGAAAGAAAATTTACTTTTACTCCAAAATAAAAAAAAAAAAAAATAGTCTCCAAACAGGTAAGTATAAGAGCATAGGAAAAGATTCTTAACCTTAGGATAAACCTAACTAAACAACAGCCTCTATTACTTTGACCCTTTAGATTATGGAAAATTTCAAAGACTGAATTTAAAATGTAGGCAAGACAGTGGAGAAGTGAGCACTCATATCTTATTAGATTTAGGCTAATGTGGGGTAATTACCAATGTCTTATCAGTGTGTTGAAGAGGCTCAATTGTGTTAATTTGACTTCAAAGTGGCCCAGGAAATTAGTAAAGCATATTCTGAATATATGTATGTGAGTCAATGAAGGCCTAACCTTAGCGTCTGTATTTTGTACCTTACCCCTTCTCTCTACCACTGTCCTGCTCTGTTTCCAGGTTGGTATGAATTAAGTATCTATGTTCTACCAAGCCTTGCACCATGATATTTTTGCCTGGATTAAATTCCTAGAAACAGGGAACTAAGTCAAACATCTCTTCCTTAAAAGTTGTGGGCACTAGAAGTTGTTGTGTGTTAACAATGATAAAGCCAACTAATACAATCAATACTTAAAATAAGCATAAGTTTTGATCCTGCAAGATGCCTTCAAAAAATCTGTATCTCAGAAATCAAGCTATGTTTATAAGAATGTTGACTGCACCA
>PVJA010047948.1:0-14431 GCA_004027025.1 Myocastor coypus | reverse complement strand
TTTTTTTTTTTTTTTTTTTTTTTGTCTTTTTGAGACAGGGTCTCATTATGCAGTTAAGGCTGGCCTTGAGCTCACTTTTGTAGCCCGGGCTGGTCTCGAACTTGCACCAATCCTCCTGCCTCAGCCTCCCAAGTGCTGGGATTACAGGCGTGAGCCACCACACCCAGCTCTCTGAATTTATATAAATCATTATATTCAAAATTCCCCTAATCGTGACTTTTTCATCAATTTTAAGCAAAAACCTGTATTGAACATTTTTTAAAGAAACTATAAATCTTCTGGAATCTTCAGTGTAATTCTTAGGGCTTGTCTTTTTTTTTTTTTTTTTTTTTTTTTAATGGGGAAAATTCCTAAAAGCAGATGATAACCCAGGTCACTTCTAGTGGCATTGGCCATCCTGGGTCTCAGAGGCATACACACGCTGGGGCCCCATCACCTTTCTTTCCTCCCTGTGTCTTGCAGGAGAGGCATGCCGCCGAGGTGCGCAGGAACAAGGAGCTCCAGGTTGAACTGTCTGGCTGAAGCGACGGAGGGTATGGCACGCCCCACCAATAGTAAATCCCCCTGCCTATATTATAATGGATCATGCGATATCAGTATGGGAAATGTATGACATGGTTTAAAAAGAACTCATTATAAAAAAACAAACAGAATCAAAAATTTAAAAAATCAATGCGATCTCTTTGCAGAATGTTTTGCTTGATGTTTAAAAAATACCTTGGATCTTATTTTGTAAATACTTACATTTTTGTTAAAAAATTCAAGTATTGCATTATGCAAGTTATTTCATAATCTTACATGTCCTGTAACAGGCTTCTGATGTTGTGTCTTTCCACTCAAATGAATTTGCTAGTTCTGTTCTTTTTGAAGCTCCCCATGTCTGACTCCATTCCCTACCCTTTTCATTCCAACAGAAAATGAGGTCAGTAGACAGCTTATGGTGCTAGAAACCCACCATTGCCTGATGACCTAGGTGACTTTGTAATCTCTGAGCTTGACTGAGACCATACCTACATCACAGGTATTACGACTCCATGTGAACCACCACATTTGTTCGCACATAATCTACTTACTGCCTAGGAACTCCAAAACCCGTCTAAAATAAACAACCAAGGAGAGCAACCTGCTTTCACTGGGTTATGTGCCACAAATGTGCTTTGGCTTTAGAAAGGGGTGGAAGAGAAGACAGATCTAAGATCAATCTGGGTAGAAGCGAAAAGTCGAACTTTTTAAAGTGCTAAACACAAATCCATATCCCAATGGTTCAAGCAGCCATGCCACCACTCTTCACACAGTGGGCTTTCTTCTCTACTTTGAGTTCTTTTGATGGAATGAATTACTTAATGTGTCAGGTGGCTTATTTGTGGATGCCATGATTGATGATGTTCCTTTTAAGCTTTTACTTATAGTACAAGTACATGATGCTACTGAATATTTTTCCACTTGGAAACTGTGAGCCGGTTGTTGCGTTAAAACACAAACACAAACAAAAGCAAAAACACTGCGGACTTTCACTCAAGCTGGTCTTTCTTCCCAGTGTGAGGCAATCACGCCTGTCTAAAAAAACGAAACGAAAAAAAAAATATCACTCCATCTGTGAAGCTGACGCAGTTAAGGGGGGGGGGCTAAGCAGGGCATTTGTGCCAACTAAGAGAATCACCAGATACCCACCATAAGTACCTGTCGCAGTTTTAAAGTCGTTTCTCCCCCAACTCCCAACTCCCAACTCCTGAAGGTTGCTGCCTGCATATTTACTCTTCATTAGTGCTATTTTCCTGTATGTCATTGTGAGCAAGCTGTGATTAATAAAGAATTGGAGTTCTGTGAACTAATAAAGGTTTGGTCTGTTCTCTTGCCCCTTCGGGATCTGGTCTTGGTGTTCACGTTTTAAGTGGGTGGCTGTTGACTGAGCAGTCTCGTGGCAAAGAGACAAGAATGAGCTCAAAGGAAGCCAGTGCCCTGCTGCCTCACTGCCCTTCTGGAGCAGCAGGTGGCTCCTCTTCCTCTATCCCTTGGACAGGGCCAGCACAGTGGGAGAGATCTTCAACCTGTTCCCTTTAATGACATGCAGAAAGGAACAACAACTCACAGGTTCAGCCTCGTGACGCTGGGGGAGGGGGACTGCTAAGGTGCTGGGTGGTTCCTGGCACCCTCTCAGCTTTTCTCAGGGCATCCACAGGACGTCTCCCCCAGCCTAGGCCGTCTGTTGAGATGTGATTCCCATGCCAAGCTGTCAAAGTTTGTACTGCCAATAAACATACTGTACACATGGGCACAGCAGGGTCCGTCAATGACCCAGATGGATCTTTACAGGACCAAAGGCAAAGCGTCCAATTTCAGCAAAGGATCATAAGTAATTGAAACCATGCAGATTTATGAATAAGCACCCTGGAATATCTTCCATGGGAATACTAACAAGCCAAGTGTGGGGCTCAGGCCACCTGGTTCCCATATTGAATATCCCGTAATGTTGGTGGGAATCTGACACCCTGCAACAAATGATACACACACCAAAATATCACCATGTCTTATCAGAATGAAAAAAGCTATATGTTTTCACACTGATTTTATGTCGCTTAGTTTTTTTGTTTGTTTTTCTGTTGTGTTTTGTTTTGTTTTTGTCTTTTTGAGACAGGGTCTTGTTATGCAGTTCAGGCTGGCCTTGAGCTCACTTTTGTAGCCCAGGCTGGTCTCAAACTCACACCAATCATCCTGCCTCAGCCTCCCGAGTGCTGGGATTACAGGAGTGCACCACCACACCCAGCTGTACCTTAGTTTTGAAAGCGTTACCTGAATTATTTTTATTGGACCAGATCCTGTGAAAAGCCCTGAGAACATGAACACAGATTATCACATATTCACAGCAGAGTAGTTTACTTTGTCCCTAAAATAGCAAAACAAGGTATGTTGGTTGGTCCATGTAGCATATTAAGAGAAAAAATAATTTCTATGAAGATTCCTGAAATATATCTCACATTACTGCCTGAGTCCCTAAACTGGAAGTGTTGATCAGTCTAGCTACCTAACTTTATTTTGTTTGTTTTGTTTTGTTTTGTTTTGCGGGACTGGGGTTCGAACTCACGACCTTGCACTTGCCAGGCAGGTACTTGTGTCACGGAGCTATCTCTCCAGCCCTTCTAGCTACCTAACTTTAAGGGGTAAAAAAATAAATAAATAAACCAAGTGTGGTGCCATATACCTATAATCCCAGTACTTGATAGGCTGAAGCAAGAGGATCACCATGAGTATACAGCCAGCCTGGACAACACAATGAGGGGTAAATGCATTTCTCCACACTAAAATGCTTCTTCTTATACTTCCTCTCCTTACTAGCAGCATCAGATGGTCCTCATATCTCCCCTGTCTTGTGAGGACAGGTTATGAAGTTATGCTACCCCAGAGGTCCTTGCATTGTGGCATGCTTCAGAGTTACCAGGAGGACTTATTGCCGCAGATTGCTGAGCCCACCTCCAGAACTTCTAGTTCCGGGGTTCTATGCCAAAAGCTGAAAATGTGCATTTCTAAAGCATTCCCATCCTACTTGTCTACAGCCTTCATTTGAGAACTACCCCCTATACTTAATGAATAGGATCCAGTTTGGGGGTGGCCACCCTACAGGTAGCTCTTTCAGACAGAGCCAGTTCCAAGGCAGACAGTGCCTAAAAAGAAACTCATTTAATCTTACTCAAAGAGCTGGGAGAGGAACAACAACAAAAAAAAAAAAAAACAAGAAAAACAAAACTGGACAATGACACCTGGAGAGATAATGTATAAGGAAAGAACAGTGCACATTGGTGCCAGAAGAGTGCGGAGAGACGGGGAGAGCGGAGAGACAGCGATTCAGCATCGCCCTCACTCATGGCAGGAAGTCCCCAGCTTGCACCCATTTGACTTGTGGGCATTCTCAGGCCACAGGTGTGCTACAGACCCACTTTGTCAGACTGTGAATAAATCCAATTTAGGAACAATTAATGACCCTTTCCACGGTGCCGGTAATCAGGGCCACCTGCAGTGAATCCCAGCCCCCTGCCAAGGGTTATGGTGCAAGGTGGGAAGAAAGAGCAAGAGGCCTCGCAGGGCTGCAATAGGGACCTGGGAGGACCAGCTGCTCTCCGGGAACAAAAGGCCACAGGGTACCCAGAACTTGGTATTTATTCATTACAACTGAGTCAAAGACAGCAAGTGAAGGGTAATGAGTGCTTCCAGGAATAATCGTGGTGACTGTGGGGGGATAGGAAGACTAACTCTTCTGGGAAGGACAACACAAGACGGGAGGAGCAATGAAGAAGCTATAGCTTCCAAGATACCTCATTGTCTCCAGCAGGTCTTACCTTCTCCGTGAGCACCACAGCAGGCGTTAGCCCTTGGGCTTCCTGCTCTCATCACAAAAGAGCAGAGTCTAGACTTGCCAGTCTGGTTCAAGCACAGGACAAGAGCAAGCTTTGGATGCCCCCTAGACTCAGCTAGTAGTTCCTAGTCCCCAACAAAAACATCTCCTGCAATAGAACTAATTGACTAACTGGGGACTCATTGTATTTTAGGAAGGCTTAAAACACCTCAAGGAGCTCCCAGCACCCTTGGAAATAAACTGAGAGCCCTTTGCAGGGAGGAATTATCTGCTATGGCAGCCTGGTTCCACTTACAGATTTTTAAACACTTTTGGCTTCTTCTGTTATTTAAATTGGAAAGATGTCTTTAAAATGTTCTGTAAAAATTCACAGAGTTCCATTAATATGATGACTCACCCATTTTTCCTATCTCTTCTATATCCAAAACTGTGCAGGATAACAATACTGACAAACACTGCTCCCTTATTTGGTGAGGTCCCTGGCAGGGCTACAAGATGCTATAGCTTTCTGTTACTGTGACTAATATCTGGGAACCAAGTCTTCAACCTAGGGCCCTGGGGGCTGCTTCACGGCCACACTAGCACCTGCTTTGGGTTCTACACCAGTATTCACAATATTTCAGAGGAGAAAGAGATTATTATCACTCTTTTTATATATTATTATCAAAAAATGTATTAATCACTATATGCCCACCTCCAACTGCAAGAGAGAATGAGAAGGGAAAGACACAGGTGTCCCTGGAATCACTTGGCTTTGTGAGCCCCAGATGACGCAGTCGTCCTTGATTTCCTTCCAGTCAGGCCATTGACAAAGGCAAAGCCAGAGCCCAAAGCAAAGCTAAGGTCTCTGAGCTCCCCAAAATACCCCACTCTTGTCTTGAATTCCTCACTGTTTCCCATAGCTCATCCTCAGTAGATCATCCGGTAGCATCAACTTGGCCTCCACAACAGCCCTCAGGCATTGCTCTGTTTCTACAAAGGTTGCCTACTTTGAGACCCAATAGACGATAGCAGCCACCTCTTAAGGCTTTTTAGTTTTGTTTTGTTCTTAGAGTTACTTCTGGTTTTTTTGGTTCTGTTTTTGTTTTTGGATACAGGGTCTTGCTACACAATTCAGACTCATAATAATGCTCTTGTCTCAGCCCTCCTAGTGCTAGGATTACAGGTGTGCACCAACACACCTGGTTCCAGGGCTGGCATGTAGTACTGAGGATCAAACTCAGGACCTTGCTCTTGCCAGACAGGCACTTATGCCTCCAACCCTTTTTAAGTATTTCTTCCAGCCTGCAACCTTCACTACACCCTGGCCAAACCTCTCCACTATGTTATCTCCACTCCCCTTCATATGCAGAATAAAATCCACACTCCATTAACTGGCACTAAAGTGCCACACTGTCTTTCCCCTGACACACTACACTGTCCACTCCAACATATGAACAATGTGACATCTCAGACTTCCATTCCCATACTGCCCTCTCTGTATACAATGGTCATTGTTGTATTATTCCTAAAATTTTAGCTAGGAGAGGCTAATTTAGATTAGGCTAATTTTTAAACTTTTGACAATGTTTTTATCTCTATGAATTAAAATTGGAAGTTTTTGTTGCTAGTCCTGCTTCAACATGGGTCACTGTGGTCCCTTCTTTGGGTCATCTCTCTCTCTCTCTCTCTCTCTCTCTCTCTCTCTCTCTCTCTCTCTCTGGAGCCAAAGACCAATGGAGCTGCCTGTTTTAGGAGCACTGGGAAGGGCACTTGTGAGTGTGGTGACTCACACACCAGCTCCCTTAACACTTCCACCCAGGGGTAGTGCACTTTATATTTTTCAGGCTAATGCAAGTAATAGAATGCCACTTAACTCCAAATACGCAGAGGCACACTCTAACTAGAAACCCAGGAGGAAACCCAGAAATACATAATGAGCTGCACCAATAACTGCCGCCCTGCCAGTCGCCAGCTGTTCGGCTCACCCCTGCCCATTTGGAGCTCATTCACACAGTCCTCAAGATACAAGACCGCCGAGTTCCATCTGGCCATGGCACCAGGCACAATGTGCAGGCCTCCAGATGTTGCAGTTTGCAGCTTCTCTCTCCTCTCTCCCTGTCATCTAGACACAGGCTTTATGGACAAGTGAAAAATATGGTGAGATGAGGCAGGATGACCACAATCACCACGTTTGTTCTAAAGGAAAACAGGAGATACAGAGAGCTGAGTTGCCATAGAAATCCTGCTGTCATCCCACCATCCATCCAGTCACCACAAAAGTCTCTCCCTTTGGAATCAGAAACATTCCTTGAGCCCACCTCTCTCTCTCTGCTGCTCGGAGGGAGCTCCCCATCCCTTGTTCTCTAGGTCTCTCAGCCCTGCCCAGGCGGCAGGTTTTCCTGTCCCCTCATTCTCCTTTATTACCTCTAGGAGGCCCCTTGGAGTCTAACCAGCTTTCTCAGTCTAGTTTTTCCCCACCAAGCTTGGGAACCTAAGGGTCATCAAGTTATGTTTTTGTTTGTCCCTTTCTTCAGTTCTTAGGCATTTAGGAGGTTTTATTCTTTTTTGTTTTGGTTTGTTTTTGCCTTTGTTTTGTGAGACAGACAGGGTCTCACCATGTAGTCCAGGCTATCCCAGTGTAACAGAAAAGTTTGGACCAAGCACCAAGGTTTGGAAGCAAGAATCAGTTTATTATGCTTGCAGACTCAGTCAGAACTGTTCCCAAAGAAGTTGGGGTTCAGGACCAGCAAGATAGCTCGGTGGACTAAGTGCCTGCTTAGGCAAGCACAGGGACCCGGTTTCAATCCCTGGCTCTACATACCATGCTGGCCCTGCCCTGGTCACCCTGTGGTTGTTACTATGTGCAGCATAGTAACCAGCCATTTCTGGAAATAGAAAATTGAGCAACCGAAACTGAAGTATACTGGTGACTTACGTTGCCTGGAAACCAATTCCGTCTTCTGTCCCCAGGGCATTATTTTCTGTTTCTGTTTTTCCTCCTTTCTCAACTTCACATGAGCTAAAAGTATAGAACACCATTATGCCCTGCTGGTCATGTGCTTTACGCTTCCAGATTTTGGAGTGGTTGATTATGAATATTAGCAGGCTAAACTCTTTTTACCATTCTGCAAACCCATCTCTCTTCCAGCCACCCCACCAAAGCTATTACCTTAAAAGCTAAAAGACACTATTTTGGTGGTAGCTATAACCATCTATATGATATTGAACAGTAAGAGACAAAACCATTCTCTGGGAAAAAATTTTATATGAACTCTGATATTCAAAAGCATCAAAGCAAAATTATGTCAACAACTTCTGACAGTTGTAATTTCCTAACAGCAATGCTGATGCCTTGATGGTCACTTCAGTATATACCTTTCCCACAAGTGTGAACCTTTGTGAAAGGAAGAGATTAGTTAAACCAATGAGTATCCAAGCAAGGCCTTTAGAAATGTCTTAGGGTAACATGTAACCTATAACGACTAAATCAAAACATCAGCTCAAGGATCTGCCAGGTAGCTCAGTGGACTAAAAGGACCTGCTTAGGCAGACACAGGGATCAGGGCTCCATCCTTGGCCATGCTGCCCCCCCCTCGAGGCATGATGAGATGACAATTGAGACGGGGCGGGGTGGAACGCACCTGCAAGCCTGTAATCCCAGCACTTCAGGGACTGAGAACAGAAAGACCACTATGAGTCCAATCTGGATAATGAGACCCTGTAGACCCTGTACTAAAAAAAAAAAAGGTGGGGGAGGAGGAATAGTGGCACATGCCTGAAATCCCAGAACTTGGGAGACTGAGGCAGGAGGATCAGTATGAGCTTGAGACCAGCCTGGGTTACAAAAATGAGCTCAAGGCCAGCCTGAACTGCATAGTGAGACCCTGTCTCAGAAAGACAAAAAAAAAAAAAAAAAAAAAAAAAAAAAAAAAAAGTCAACTCAGTTCTGTACTAAGCTATACCACATATTCTCAGTACACAGCCATTGCCATCAACATCAGCCCTTATGCTTCTACCTGAGTCATATTCATCTCCTCCATGGGGAAGTCCACAAGATACGAAGTGTATTTCTGAGGTCAAACCCAAATCCAACAAGGACATACCCACTGATGTTAATAACTTTCAAACTTTCATGTCATCAACTTTCAGACAGTATTAAGCACTCAGATTTCTGAATAAAAAATGCTAACTTCTCTCCCATTTCAATCCTATGAGTATAGTCTCCCCAGCCCTCTCAGTGAAGCTTCTGGAACCTGCCTTTCTTCCTTTACCTCCCATTCAACCTTTCCTCCACCACCATCTGCCTTCTGTTACACAGCTCCATTGAAAGGAACTGACCCAGGGCTAACCACTTTACTGTTGCACCCAACAAGGAGAACGTCGATGCTGATGGAGTGGACTTGAGTTTAACCAAAAGCCTAGAGCCAGCCCAGCTGACCAACGCCTGAGAGTAGAATGTACAAGAAAGTAACTCTGTGTGGTCACGCACCTCTCGGTTTGGAACAGTTTGCTGAAGCATTGTCAGGAGATGATTTATATAATATCCATAAAGATTGCTAAAAAGACAGCACCGGCCATATAGCTCAGCAGACTAAAGCGCCTGCATAGGCAGAGCTCAGCAGCTGGGTTCGATCTCGGAGCGCCACACCGGCCACGTCCCCAGGGCGCTCTGAGGTTGCAATTGAGACTAGGCGTGGTGTTGCGCGCCTGTAATCCCAGTGCTGGGAAGGCTGAAAACAAGAGAATCACTAAGCGTCCAATGTGTGGCAAGACCCTCTACTAAATATACATATTTTTTTTAAAATATTGCTGAAAAGATTAAATGAGCTACTGTTAAAGGTTTAGCATAACATCAAGTACATAACAAATATTCAATAATTATTACTTATTAATATGTATTACACTATATTATAATTTCTCTTTGCTTAGCTGCTTTTCTCATTTCCCTGAATCCCTGCACCTACCCATAGGCGTATACATCCACACAAAACGAAACGGGTGAATGAAGGAATAAAATGAAGTAATGAATTCAGATGAGAAAAATCCCGAGAGCGCTCCTTGGCCCGTGCAGACAGCTAATTATCAGCTGCCCCCTTGTTTCCTTCCTCCATAGTCTGCTAGTGTCTGCTAGGTTTCACATGACTGGAGTTTGAAATTGAGCTTGCTGTCACACAAAGGAGTATTTTAGATGTTAGGATGAACAGCCTCTGCCTCACGCCTACCCACAGATAAAGGTGGAATGAAATCACACAGCGGCTCTTTGGCTAGGGAGGCAACGCCACACTGTCAGCGACCAGTGCAGGTCCCCTGCAGTGGCGCCACCTGCGCTGCAGTTTCTGCCCACGAGTGCTGCCGTTCCAGGCAGCAGCTAGGCCAGTCTGCGATGCCTAAGGCATTCGCTGTAGTCTAGCTGCACTGCACTGCACTGAGCAGATGTATGACAGCACTGATCTCAGGGGCTGACAGCAAATAAATCCTCGTTGTTTTTCACTAAACCTCCTGTCTTAGTTACTTTTCTCTCATTGCTGGGACAAATACCCAACAGCCAAAATAAAGGAAGGAAAGGTTTATTTAGCTCACAGGTACTGGAGGTTTCAGTCCATATTTGGCTGGTCCAAGGCAGAGTGGAACGGGGCAGACAGTGTCTAGTTCATGGAGTCCAAACAGCAACAATTATGACAGAGGCAGTCAAGCAAACAGGGAAACAGAGCAACAGCACTAGTCTGTCTGTCTGTCTCTCTTTAAATGACATCAGACTCTCTGTCTTAGCCTATCCACCTCAAGCCACACCTATAATTCCCAGCAGAACTCAGACCAATAATCTCATCAGTACTAAAACACATAATCCCAGTGACTCATGAGTCAAGTCTCAACTATAGAAGTTGCTGCCCCATGATTGCATGAGGCTTTTGGGGGACAAATAGACATAAACCATAACACTTCTGCACACTGTCTCCATTAAATTTTAAATTCCGTCTGCAAAGGCTTTCACAGTGGAGATCTCTTTGTTGTTCAAGGATCCTGCTTCCTCTGTAGGCTTCTTAAAGAAATATGCTAAGAATTTTCCTTACGGTTGGCCCTTCTTGGTCATTTAGTGTCCTTCATCAGATACCTACTCTAGGATCTCATGTCACCAGACTCTTTCTTTGTGTTCACTGGTATGGTCTCAAGTTTCAACCACTTACCTATAGAAGTCTCATTTATCTTTCTTTATGGCTGAGTAGTACTCTACTGTATAAAAATACTACATCTTTTATCCATTACTCAATTGATGGGCACTTGGCTTATTTCCAAGATTTAGCTATGATAAATTGTGTTGCAATAAACAGGGTACACATATATCACTGTGGTATGATGTTTTTAATTCTTCTGGGAAGATATCCAGAAGGGGAATCGCTGCATGAATAGGGCCTCTAGTGTACTGAGGAATTTCTGTCCTTATTTCCACAGTGTACCATTCCACACTCCTGCCAAGTGGAGAAGGGTTCCTCTGTCCTCATAGCCCCTGCAGCATTTGTTGTTGGTTGATTTCTTGATAATAGACATTCTCTCTGGGGTGAGATGGATGGAATTTCAATGTAGTTTTAATTTACATTTTTTTGAGTGACTGATGATGTTGAACATTTTCTCCTATAGTTATTTGTCATTTGTATTTCTTCATCAAAGAAGTATGTATTCATCTTAGATACCTATTGTTAGATTGGATATTTGAACTTTGAGGAGTCTGCTTTTTTTCAGTTCTTTATACATTCTAGATAGAAGCCATTTGGCTAAAGGCTAAATTCTATTTTTCCACTATTTTAGTTGTCTTTTCATTCTATGGGTGATTTCTTTTTCTTGTTGGGCAAAAGCTTCTTAATGAGATCTCAGCCGATTCTTTGAAGTAGCCCCTGTGCACTCTGGGTATTTGTTTGTTTTTCTGGGACTTCTTTCCTCAAGAACTTTCTACCTATACCTATCTCTTCAAGATTTCTAACTACTTTATCTTCCAGTAGAGGTAGTGTTTTTGGTTTAATATCTATATTTTCAATCCATTTTGACTTTAGCTTAGTGCATGGTGATAGATATGGATCTAGTTTTAGTCTTTCACATGTAAAGAGCCAGTTTTCCCAGCACCATTTACTCAAGAGGCTCTGTTTCTCCAGTGAACATGTTTGGCCGTTTGTCAAAGATAAGGTGGCTGCCTGTGTTTGTATTTCTAACTGCATCTTCTAATCTGTCCCATGGATCCATAGGTCTGTTTTCCTTCCTGTAGCCTGCAAATTATATCACAGTAGCTTTGTAGTAAAACTTCAAGTCATGGATTGTGATGCCTCCTGCCTCTCCTTTGTTGCTGGAATTGCCTTTGCTATTGTAGGTCTCTTTTGGTTGCAGGTGAAGTTTAGGAATTTTTTCTAGATCTATGAAGTATACTAATGATATATTTTAACTGGGATTGCTCTGAATCTGTGTTACAATTTTGAGAGTATGGCCATTTTCGCAATGTTGATTCTGCCTATCCAGGAGCAAGGAATATTTTTCCATTTTCTGAAATCCTCTTCAATCTCTTTTCTCAGAGTACTGTGATTTTTCGCTGTATAAATCTTTCAATTCCTTTGTGAGACTGATTCCTATTTCATTTTGGGGGTTGTTATTGTGAAACAAGTAGTTTCCCTAATTTCTCTCTTGGTGTGTTCAGTGTTTGTGTACAGAAATACTATTGATTTTTGAGTGTTGACTTTGTATCCTACTATCTTTCTGAATTTGGTTATTAAATTTACAAATCTCTTGGTGGAGTTTTTGGTGTCTTTTATGTAGATTATCATGTCATCTGCAAATAATGATAGTTTTACTTCTTCCTTTCCCATCATTATTCCTTTTATTTCTCTCTCTTGTCTAATTTATTTGGCTAAGTTTTCCAGAATAAGAGTGAATAAGAGTGGTGAAGTGAACATCTTTATCTTGTTCCTGATTTTAAAGTGAAAGTTTTCAGTTTTTGTCTGTTTATTTTGCTGTTGGTTATTGTTTTGTCATCAATGGCTTTGATAAGATTGAGGTAAAGTCCATCTACTATCCCCACATTGCTGGGATGTATCCCACTTGATCACAGTATATAATCTTCCCAATGATTGCATTGTTCACTAATATTGTGTTGAATATTTTTGCATCTATGTTCATGAGGGAGATTGACCTACAGTTCTCTTTTTTGGTTGGGTCTTTCTCTGGTTTCGATATCAGCGTAATACTTGCCTCCAAGAATGGGTTAGAGAGAATTGTTTTCCCTTCAATTTCTTTTTTCTTTTTTCTTGTTTTTTTTTTTTTTTTTTTTTTTTTTTTTTTTTTTTTTTTTTTTTTTTTTTTTTTTTTTTGAGACAAGGTCTCGCTATGCAGGTCAGGCTGGCCTTGAGCTCACTTTTGTAGCCCAGGCTGGTCTCGAACTCGCACCAATCCTCCTTCCTCAGCCTCCTGAGTGCTGGGATTACAGGCGTGTGCCACCACGCCTGGCTTCCCTTCAACTTCACTAGAGTTTGACAAGCATTGACATTAAATCTTCTCTAAATCTCATGTAGAATTCAGCAGTGAATCCATCACAAGCTGGCCTTTTTTGTTGGTGGTGGTGATGGTACGCTTTTAATTACCTTTCCAATTTCATTGACTAATATTAGGTTTTTCAGAATTTTATTTTTTTTCATTCAGCTTTGGTAGTGTATATGTTTCTAGGAATCTTTTCATTTCTTCTGTGCTTTCTATCCTATGAGAGTGAATATTTTTGAAATAGGTATTGATTATCTTCTGATTTTTCACAGCATCTGTAGTGACTACCCTTTTCACTCCTTATTCCTTGAATTTGAGTTCTGTAGACTCCTAAATAAGCCTGTTTTTTGTTACCACAATAAAATATCCGAGACTTAGTAATGTAAAGTAAAGAAGTTTAGTTGGCTCACAGTTCTGGTAGTTATGGGATCTAGGTAGTGTGAGTCTGGTATCACGTTGAGAGCCTCTAGCTATATCATAACCTGGTAGAGCAGCAAAAACAGAGCCAGCCTTGAACAGAAGGGGCCAACCAAATGGGGTGTCCTCTCAATACTCCAGGAATAGGGAAAAAGATGGTGAAGAGGTAAGCAATGACAAATTAGTCCCTCTAAAATTCATAATCCAGACACTGGAAAAGAACAATTTGTGGAAGAAAAGGAGGGAAGTAGATTCCCTGGGATACAGGAAGGATCTTACAAGAAAATAATTGAGGCTTTCAGAGAAACTGAAAAGACCAACCAACATACAGACAAGATAAGGGCAATCTGCACATTCTTCCTGGACCCTGGACCCTGGCTCCTGGCTAATGAGAAAGAAGGATCAAGTCTACAGAAACACAGCAAAATCAGGCAACTCCAGAGGCCTTTAGGGATAACACCAGTAGAATGGAGCGGTGGGTACTGAGAGCTACAATAGCTGGTGAGTGACTGCAGCCCAAGGTCCTGGACTGCCCAGCCACATCTCCTGAGGACAGGGCTAGTCAGACACGATTTTAGGCATAGACCAAGTCCCTCAGGGACTCAGAGCAGCCATGGGTTGGCTTTATCTCGGGGCTCTTACTGTCAAATTGTCATGGTGCCTGGATGAGGGACATCCAAGGAGCCATCCGTGGTCAGGGAGCTGTGGTCAGACCGGCAAGAGACACCCAGACTGTTATAAGCTAAATGAATTGGGCTCTGCCCCCACTGCCAGAGGCCAGGTTCAGTCTGAATTTCTGTGGATTTGAAAGTACCAGAATCATCAAATCACCCTACTCCTGGGTTGCTGGGATTTGGGCTCTGGCTGCCTCCTTTGTCACTCAGTGACAGCAGGGTCACACTGTAAATTGGACACTGCCACAAAATTATAAACCCTAAAAGACAACAGGCTTGAAACCAGAGATTTTTTTTTCTTTTTGCATTGTTGTTTTTTGCTTTGGTTGTTATTATTTTGCTTCTTGATAGTTTATTTTGGTATGTTTGTGAGTGTGAACGTTGGTTCTCAGTTTTGTTTTATTTTAATGTTATTTTTGTTTCTTCTCTCTGTCCTTGCTGTCCTCACCAGGAGTGGGGTTTGGGTAATCTTCTGCCCTTCACCCTTGCTTCTCGT
>PVJA010047947.1:0-14430 GCA_004027025.1 Myocastor coypus | reverse complement strand
CTTAGCCACTACAGAGTGAGCGCAACATCCTACACCCTCCTGACTCAATTTGCTCCGCATTGTGGAAGTGAAGGTACGGTGAGCTTGAACTTGACGTTTAGTCTCCTAGCATTCAGATGATCCATCCACCTAATTTCTAAAGTGAGATCCAGCGAAGGCCTATGCATCCAAGCCACTGACGGACTTGAATTCACCTGTGAAACCTGGCAAATGTGGCCTCCGTGCAGCTCTAGCCACCCTCTTCTCTGCATTACCCAGATAGGGACGCAGTGTAGGCGGCTTGCCTGGACACAGCCCAAGTCGTACACATCCCTGAGAGTCCAGCGCCTGGGGCCATGCTGGCCACCGCTTTAGTGAGTGCTCGCTAGACGGACAGCAAGCTGGGTCCATTTGCTTCATCCTTCCCAATATTCCTTATGCTTAAATTCGTCTTTGTTTGCCAAGGAGGCCTAGGTGCACCCTTACACTCCCAAGACCCTCACCCTTAAAGCCAACTGCCGAACTGCCCAAAGGCCCAACAGATTGATTTGCTTTTGCCAAATGCCCAGTCTTTCTCTGTGGTCGTCCATAGCTTAGGAGTAGTTCTCACTGGGCTGTACCACCACCCAAGCTGAAGGACAGAAACCTGCCTCGACAGTTTTATTACCCTGGGGTCCCAGAAAGCATAGTTGGAGTGACTCGCCATCCTAATGCACACACAGCTGGGACCTCCACGCCTAACTTCTTCTGCTGCAGGAGTCCATGTCCCCGTTGCTGTGTTTTAGATGTACAATAGCCCCCCAAAGACTCACGGGTCCAGAGGCTGCGCTCTGCTAAGGTGACTGCATCACGGGAGTGCTGTACTCATTTGTGGGTTCACCCACTGAAAAGCCACGAGCTGAGTGCACCCTCAGGGACTAAAGGTGCTCAGAAGAGGCGATCTGAGAGGGCAGATCTCCCACCCCAGCCCTGCCTCCCTTGCTCCCTGCCTCTTGTCTGCTGTGACATGAGTAGGTTTCCTCTGCCCAGAACCTTCCGCCATGCCCTCCCTGCCTTGGCATGAGCCAGTCATGCAGGGAACCCATTGAAACTGCAAGCCAAAGTGGACCTCTCCTCCCTTCACTTGTGAGTGCTAGTTGTTTTGTCTTAGCTATGAGAAAATGACTCCTACAGCTTTAATCTTATGCCTAGAGCTTCACTTTAGCCATATGTAGTGTGTGTGCACACACGCAAACACACACACACATTGCTTGTTATCTCAAGCATACATTTCTATGACCTACCTTTGTAAAACAAAATAAAATAGGGCCAGGGAGATAGCTCAGCAGTCTAAGGGCCTGCCTAGCAAGCACAAGGACCCAGGTTTGATCCCTGGTACCACATGCCATGCTGCGTGGCACATGCCTGTAATCCCAGCACTGGGGAGGACGAGACATGAGGATCACTATGAGTCTGAGGGATGTAGTGAGACCATGTATCAAATAAATAAAGATCAAAAAATGAAACCCTGACACTTCATCCTTTTCTGTATCAACACACAGCGCAACCACATGTATTCTGTTTATTCACACATCCTGTCATGTATTCCTCTGAAGCGTATGCAGCTCAGACGCCCATTTCTTGGTTTGCTGTTTCCCTTTAAAGTTGGGGGCCTGATTTTTTCTTTAGCTCCTCACATATTCTAGATATATGCCCTTTGTCTAAGGGACAAATGACTAAAATTTTTTCCTACTCTGTTGGTTGCCTTCGTACTCTGTTAGAGACTTCTACCGCTGTGAAAAAGTTTGTCAGTAGGATGAGATCCTACTTGTTGCTTCTTCATATTATGTCCTGGGCAATCAGGGTTCCCTTCGTGAAATATCTGCCTGCATTTAAATGTTCAATACTTTGGCCTATTATGTCTTCCAGTATGTTTAGTGTGTCTGTTTTAATATTTATATCTTTGATCCATGCCAATTCTAGTTCAGTGTATTGTAAGACACGTGGATCTGATTTTAGTCTTTGGCATTGGAGTCAGTTTTTCAAGCACCTTTAAAGAGGTTGTCTCTTCCAGTACCCATATTTGCCTTTTTTTTTTTTCAAAGACAATATGGTGGAACGTGTGTGTGGAGCCGTGTCTGCATCTTCTGGCACATTTCATTGATCCTCAGGCCTGTTTTCACCTGTACCATGCTTATTTTATCACAGAGGTTTTGCAGTATAATTTCAAGTCAGGCATTGTGATGCCTCCTGCCTTGCCTGTGTGGCCAACAGCTGTTTTTGCTATTCTAGGTCTCTTCTGGTTCCAAATGAGCTTTGAGAATGTTTTCTCCAGTTCTGTGACGTGCATCTTGATTGGAATTGCGTTAAATCTGTATAACAAAGTTAGGAGTACAGCTCTTCCTTCCCGAGTTGGAGATCTCTTCTCAGTTTTTGATATCCTCTATCATCTCCTTTTGCAGAGTACTATACTTTTCAGTATGCAGATCCTTATTTCCTTTGTTAGATTGATTCCTAAGTACTTCATTTTCTGGATGCTTTTGTAAAAGGTGTTCTCCCTCATTTCTCTCCCACTGAGTTTGTTGTGGACAGAATGCTATTGATTTTTGAGAGTTAATTTTGGGTATTTTTTGAGTGTTGAGTTTTGAGTGTATCCGGCTATGCTATTGAATTTGGCTATCAAATCTCTATGTTCTTTGGTGGAGTTTTTGGAGTCTTCTCTCTAGGGTATCATGTCATCTGAAAATGACAATTTAAATTCTTCCTTTCCTACCCTTATTCCTTTTTTTTATTTTTTTCTTGTCTAATTGCTCTCACTAATGTTTCCAGAGCTATACTGAATAGGAGAGGTAACAGCAGACATCGTTGTTTCTGATTTCAGTTTTGACCATTTAGTAGGATATTGACTGTTGGTTTTTTTATGGATGGCTTTTGTCAGACTGAGATAAAGAACATCTGCTTCAATTTTCTGTAAAGTTTTATTAGGAATTGGTATGGGAAATTTTCAAATGATTTTTTTTTTCTGAATCAACTGAGATAATCATGCAAGCTTTGTCTCTGGCTCTGTTGGTGTTGTGTGTTATATTTATTGATTCGCACTGGGAAGAATCCCACTATGTTATGGGATATAATAATCTTCATTATACTGTGATGATTAGTTACATTTTATTTCCTACTCAATTTTTGCAGTTCTTTTCTATGTTCATTAGGGAGCTTGGCCTGTAGGGATTTTTTTGTTTTGTTTTGTTTTGTTCTTTTTCCAGTTGCGTCCATCTCTGGTTTTGGTACCAGATGACACAGGCTCCCAGGAATGATTTGGGGGGCAATGATTCCCTATCCACGAAGCTTTCTGAGTACACACATGATGTCAAAAGTAGAAAAATCCACACCCAAACTGTTTCAACGCATCACAGTCAAAATGAGTCCCACCAAAAATGTTGCATAAAATTACCTTTAGACTATAAGATGCGTATGAAAACATAAACTTGTGTTTAGAATTAGGTCCCATGCCCAAGAAGTCTCCTTGTATGTTATGTAATTAAACATTACAAAATTTAAAAATCCCAAACCCCAAACCCTTGGCTGCACCATGGTAATACTACGCTGAAGAGCGGAAGGGTGCCCTGATAAGCTCCCAGGCAAATGTGCTGCTGTTAGGCATGGGGCTCACTGGAAGAACAGCAGGATGGGCTGTGCCTAGAGGCTGCGCCTTCCTCCCTCAGCGCTCTTCCCTTTGTTCTCCAGTCCCTGGCTGCAAAGAGGTGAACACTTCCCTCTGCCCTACCCTCACCCACATTACTTCTGCCTGGATCCAGCCATCCATGGATTCAAGCTCTCAAACCAGAAGCCAAAGTAAGCCTCTCCTCCTCCTAAGGTGTAGGCATTGGGATTTGGTTGAAGCTATGGAAAATCTGACTAATACACATAGGATTGTCTTCAGATTCAATAGAAAGCAATTCCAAACTCACTGGAAGTAGTGACACATGACTTCTGGAACTCTATAGAATGCACTAGGACAATGTGCTGCTTCATAGAACGTTCTGCTGCTCAGAATCTGCATCACCTCCCTGCAGCTCTAGGAGAAAGCAATACTGGTTCCCATTAAGATCATTTCTGGAAAGAAGAGGCAACACACAGAGCATCCTTCCCCGGCTGTGGCTGATCTTCAATGTAACATGAAGTCAGTTTTGACTTCTTCTGCCTTTATAGTCAGAAAGTTTGGATTTTTTGGTCAATGATCATTTTCAAAGAAGAATGAAAACATGAAAGGCGGGCCTGTACTACCTTTGGCCTGAAGCAGGAGGTAAATACACCAGCAACTTTTTTTGGTTGCCCTAGGAAAGTAGAGGTGTAAAAAGAATAAGTATACTTACCTGCATAGCCTAGAAAAAAGTGGAAAAAATTTAAATCATTTCCCTCAAAAGACTGAGTAAAAATATAATAATTTTAAAAATATGGACACCATATGCATACCCAGGAATTCTCAGGGACCCAAAACCATCGGAGATGCATTCCCTGTTCCACAGTCACAGGACTTGACAAGTTGCCCCCTGTCTGCAGAGAGGGGATGGACCCGGATGTTAAGGTCCAGGCATTGGCTCCAAACCCCACTATCCTCAGGCATACCTGGGAATCCTTTTTCCACTACTTATCCATTTTCTCCAAGCACAGAGAATCAAAATAAAGGCTTTGTTAGGAAGAAAAAGAGACAGCCACAGAGCAGGCTAGGTCTGAGATGAAGTGTTATGGTTTGTATCTAGTTGTCCCCCCAAAGCCTCATGTAAATCATGGGGCTGTCAAGTGCACACAGTTTGGGGGCATGGCCAAGAGAGGAGCCAACCAATGAACTGACAGCAAGCACTGTCAGAGGTCCCCTCCCCGCCCCCAGGAGACGGTCTCCCGGAGGTACGGAGGAAATCATCCTGGACCATCCTGGACGTGGCCGCGTGGAGTCTCAAGGTCATGCTATGTAATTCAAGCTTCTTTAAATTATGAAACCTCCAGGAACTGTGAGCTAAATAAACCTCTCCTTCCCTAAGTTTGTGTGTCGGGCATTTGTCCCAGCAATGAGAGAGAAGTAACCAAGACAGAGTGCTTCTCAAGTTCTTCAAGATTATCCCATGCAACGAATCCACAGACTGCTACAGAGCGCCAGGAACTGGGAACAGTTCTAGCTGCAACTTTTCTTAATGAAGGTGCTACGCTACAGTATCAAGGGAAACTTCATGGGGGAAGGACGGCTTCCCATTGAAAAAGAAGGAATTACAGCAAGTGGCCTGGCTGTTCACCTGGGAGCACCATGACACAAAGACAGGAAATCCGGCAAATGAGAAAGATGCACAGGGAAAATGACTGCTCTCATTTGACTCTCAAGACTGACTCCTGACTCCAGGAGGCAGGGCAGGGGCTGTGTTGGACCCCTGTACAGCTTCCGTCTATTTCTTCCCTCATCCTAGCAGAACCTTCTTTCAGGACAGCTGTGCCCTCTGTGTGGGTGTGCGGCTGTATGAGGCCCAGCCTCACTCTGGCCTCTGTGATCTCAGTATGCACACACCTAGGGAGGTAGGATACACATTCGATGTAACTGTACTAAAGTTTGCAGCACTTAACATGCCCAGGGTCATAAGTGGACACTGCTGAACAAGGCAAAGGGAAGCCTAGCCAGGTAAGCCAGGAAGGACATGCTCACTCACAAGTCATGGAACTTTTCACCAGTGCACACTGAGCATCAGGGACTGGGAGCAGGAACTCAAAGCTCCTTAGCGAAGACTGGCATTACCAGGACGGTGATTCCTGAAGGTAAATAAAGATTTTGGGCTACCATTTCTTGAAAGGATAATCAGGATGGCAGCCTGCTTTCTCATTACTTCTTTATCCCTCATTCTAGGAGTCAGTGGTTTGGCCCCAAGCAGTGGCCTGCGTCCTTGGGGTAAACCCAACACGTTTATATCTGCATGCAGGTAGCCGGAAGCTAAAGGGAAATGGTCTTTCTAGCTGCTCAACAGAACACCATGACGCACAGGGTGCTCCAAAGCTTTTATGACAATTGGCTCAGGGTCCAGCTGAAGCGAGACAGGTTTTCCAGGCAGCCATGTCAAGAAGCTATTAATGCTGAGAAAATCTGCAGAGAGATAACTTTTTATAGCCTTGTGTCTGCGAAGCTGATCTCCCTTGAGCTCTCCAATGCTAATGCCCTGTGATTTGGGACCAAGACAGGGCAGCTGAGACCAGATGCCAGCACTTGATCTGCCCAAGCCCAGCTTCCAGGGCCAACTTTGAGGGGTGACATCAGCTCACCAGCTTCCAAAGGTCCAGAGCAGAGTCAGGGAAACCTGTCCCGTGGGTGTATGCCACCACAGCCTTCTCTGGGGTGAGTCAGTAGCGCAGGTCCAGGCCAAAGGTCACGGGATAATTGCATCACATCTCTCAGCTGCCCTTGCTACGGGATTATTCCTTTGTGCTCATCCTTCCTGCTCTGAACCCTCAAATATCTCTGCTGCCATGGTTACAAGCAAAAGGGGCCCTGTGAAACTGGGCTGCCAATAAACTCGTGGTGTCAGTCCTGGACACCTAGTCTGGGTGTGTCTTGCGCCCCCTGACCTGTCATGGTGTCTACCTTTCCAGTTTCCTATCCTGTGGCCAGTTTCTCCATTTGGAACCTTTTTCACTCTCTGTAGGGAAGCCGGCCTTCTCCAATCTGGTGCTTTCTACCCCATACTCAACTTTGTTTTGTTTAATTTTATTACTTTTAATAAGAAATAACAATGAGACAGTTTCCAACCACATTAGTAAGACAGCCACAATAATTAATACAATGCATATTGATGTCTTCATAGTAGTTGTTCAGAGTACAAGATGCAGACATGATCACTTTTCTAAACAATATTGGTACGAATATTTCTTCTGAGCTAAGAGAAAGCAGTTCTATGCATAGTCCAACAGTCCTTAGTAGTAGCAGAACTGCCAATGCTGGCAGTTGTGGACTTGAGCCTTTTACAGCTCAGCATACTAATCTAGCTTTACCTTTTGCGCCTCATGGTTAAGCTTTTCTGCTGGGTGGTTAAGGCGAAGTTAAAGCAAGACCTGTATAACAAAACCTGTAACTTTCGTATCTGATAAGGTCAGTCAAATCCCCTCAGGATTTGCCATGAAACCATGTACAGTGTTTTGTAGAACTGTTGTCAGCGTCAGCCCATACTCCACTTTGACTTCGACTCTCTTCACACTTGCTACCTGTGCTGGCTCTAGGTCCAACTTGGCATGTGGAAGGAACATCTTCATGCAAGATACTCACGTCCAAGGACAAGGTCTGCACCAAAATGACATGGGTCTGAAAGCTTAATCTGGCCCCTCCTAGTTGTACAGCATGGAAACTCTAGATTCCCTTCATCATGTCAAGAGCACCTAAAACCCCTGGTGGTCAGCGGCCCCCTCCCCAGCTGTCTGCCAGATCTCCATGTACCGCGCCGTGCCTTTCTGTGTCACTTCACAGGAAAAGCTCTATATTTAAGGTCTGAAACATGATTTTCAAAGCCGTCATTGTACTCTTATGTGGCTCACACCCCTGCTAAGTGGCTTACCCACAGGCACTCAGCTTTGACAAGAATTTGATGATATAGTCAGCTGCTAAAGGCTAAGACTCACCATCCAGCTCTGCACTTCTCCAGACAACTAAATGCCGGAAGAAGCCCAAGACTGCCCAGGCAGCGGGCACCGCACGCATGCAGATCTCCACGCAGGCCTGCTATCCTGAGATTACCCTGCTGAGGACAGAGACATCAGCAGTACTTGCCGGCGCTGAGCCTTGGTCACCGGCCTGCATCTGCAAGTACTGCTCATGTAATCCTCCCACTAGCACAGGAGGCAGGCATTAGCATCACCCCAGCCAAATGGTTTAATAACACATCAGGCCAGGAGCTGCTGCGAGGCAGATCCAGGATCTCACCCTAATGGCCTCCTGCCCTAGCCAAAGGGACCCTTGGGAACCCTGCAGCCCTCTGCCTATGGGGTGGGGGGTACCAGGTGGGAAGGCCTGCTCACGGCACAGCCACATAGCCTTGGGAATTAGTTAACGTGGAGGCATTTCCTACCCGCCATTTCTGACCCCAGCCACCTGCATGCTGTTTGTCCTTTGCTTAAGGAACTTCAGCACCACCTGGGACCTCTCAGCAGGAACGCTGTAACTGCTTAGCGCAAGAGTGCTGCAGCGCTGGGCTATCAGGAAGCACTGTCCTTCCCACACCCTCCTTTCTTTATAGACAAGGAAAGAGGTTCCAAAAGGTCCAGGTGCCCTTCTCAGACGTGGAAGGCTAACCAAGCACAAAACTAACAAATATGCTTCAGTGTTGAGGAAAGGGATACAAATCCTGGCTTGGGTCTGCGTGCCTGGAGAGAGCTCCCTTGCCCTCTCTCTTTCTGCATAGCTGTCTGTCTCCCATAACAGGGAGAACGGTATTGACTACATTTTTTTTTTCGCATGCAAAAGTTGCCCAACAGCTATTACCAGCAGTTGCTCTTCCCGAGGCCCAGTCAGGAGCCAGCCCCTGGTCCAGACATCTGGTGGCCGGGAGTAGCTGCTGCCACTGGGCTCTCCTGGGTGCCGGGCATCCTGTCTCCAAGCTCCCATTGTCAGGTGACCACCGTGCCTAAATGTGTCTCCCAGGGTGGATCCCGGGCCTTCCATGCCTACACAGTGCTCCCCACTCCGCAGGAGAGCCACACTGTGTGGAGGAGGAGATCGTCCACAGGGAGAGAAAGCAACGCATCTGACTCATGTCTGCAGGGGTAGGAGGATGATGCGGAGGGGCTTCTGGGAGCTCAGGGCCAGCCAAGCTGGACACAAGTTCCTGGATGACCAGCTCTGCCTGCTTCCTAGAGCTTGAGAGCCCGTGGCTGGAAACTCACCTTGTACATGCTCCACACTCTGGGAAAGCCTTTTAGAGACTCCTATGTTATTAAATAAGATATAAGCTACGGATGGGGGATTAGTCAGACTTCTCACTGCAGAGACATTTAAAGCCCAGCACCCACCACTGAGAAGGTGAGAGGTAACTTGCTGTATGGTCAGCTGGAGCCAGGGCAGGAGCAATGCCATGGTGGAAAGGTAGGGGGCGCTTATCTTGGGGCACTGGAGAAGCAGAACAGGGATGGATGCCAGAAAGTGTCAGGCAAAGGACCAACGCAGAGCTCAAGGCCGCGCCCCCATGAAGCTCCCGTGCTCTGCTAACTACTAGATGCGTCCAAAGTCGACAAAGCTGACTCAGCAGGATGAGCAGGCAGGGACACAGGCTGCTTACCAGCAGATGCGGGGGCAGCCAGGGGTGCGAGAAGTTGAAGGGACTTGTCCTAATGTTGGCTTGAGAGGAGGCGGCTTCCCTCTCCCAGCTACACAGGTATGGGGCACCTGGGAGCTGGAGCTGTCACTGAACGGTGGAGAAAGTCCCAGAGCGGTCGGTGCCCTTAGCTGGGGAGAAGAAGCCACGTGCTGAGCAACCCGCCATGCCAGTCCTCTGCCCTCTGCAGGATTCATATAGCTGGGTTAATTCTTAAAGCTGGGTTAAAACAGCAATAACGATGACGATGGTGATGATGACGATGATGATGACGATGATGATGACGATGATGATGATGACGATGACGATGCAGGCTCCATTACGGATATGAAGTGTTCATTATGTGCTCGGGGTCACACAGGGAGCGAGGCAGGGGCTACATAACGAGGCTTTCTCCTCCACATCACGCCACCGCCTCCCTGGGCAAGCGGAAGGCATTGAGCCTGGCCTGTGCCCTCTGCCTTCCACCAGCCTGTCTGGGCTTACTGCCCGCTTCCACCGGCCTCACTGTGCGGGTCCTTTTGGACCATTCCTCTCCTGGTTGGGGCCTGGATGGTGAAGCCCTGCCCGCACCTGCCCGGAGCCATGCCGCAGCCCTGAGGCTCTTAAGACACACGTCCCCGTCAGTACGCAGGCACCCTCACAGCGGAATGTGTGCTGAGCGCCGACTACGGTCTTGCTAACCTTGAGCCAGTAATGAGCGGACGGGCCAGGGGAGCCTGCACGTGCCAGAAGCAATCTCTCTGCTTGGCTGAGCTCACCAACCACGAAGAAGCCATGCCGTCCCCTTCCCTGGTGGCACCGCCTGCTTCGTTACAGCCCTCTCTAACTCGGGGCAGAGAGAGCCGTTTACTGCACCACTGTGCCTGGAACATTAGCAAGAGCGCAAGGCCCGCTCCTGCAGCTCGGTGCTCAGATGGGTCTTGCTGCAACACTCAGAAACACACTCCGAGGTCTGGAGGGCGCCAGGCAGGAGAGAAGGCGGCAGGCTCCGCAGCCTCGCTCAGCTGCCTCACTCTCCCGGCAGTGCGGCGGCCTGCCTCCTCACGCGCAGCTAGCTCCTCCTGTGCAGAACAGAGGCCCGCCAGGGCTCCCAGGCCTCACACACGTGGCGCCACACGGACCCCTCAGCTGCAGCGAATCCGCAGCGCCTAGTCCTGGATCTCTCGGCCAAATTGCCCTGGTTGCACTAAACGCGTCCGAGACACTGCCATTCTACACTCCTGTCAGACTGTCCCCGCCTTTCCCCTCTCCAAATCCCTAACTTCCTTCCTTCCAAGGTCGGCTGCAGCTTTGCCTCTGCCTTCCGCTGGCTCCGACTCTATCCCCCATTTTACTTTGCCCTTCCTGTAGCTCCCCTCCTCCCAGGCTGAGATGCAGCACTTTCTTTCTGAGGCCTCCAGAGTACAAAATCCTCCTTTTCCCACCAGTCATCCGTCCACCTCAGCCCGGAAGGCCCCACAGACGTCCTCCACGTCGTTATTTTCCCCTCAGTGCCCCCTTTTGGGGCTTTGCCTTGTCTTCCTGCTTCTACCACCCTGCCGCAGCCATGGCCTTGTGCCCAGGGTGACGTCCACCCAAGCCCACGCTCTTCTCTAAGGATTGTCACTCCACGGCCTCCAGCTTCCTTGCAGAACCTTGCTCCCACCCGAGCCACAGGTCGTACAGCAGAGAAGGGTTTCGCTTTGATTTTCCAACTCTGAATTATTCATGTGAACCATTATTGAAAATACATACACATACATGCGCATATATATATATATGTATATATATATATATATATATATATATATATATATATGAACACACATGCATAAAACCTCAACATAAGAAAAACCAAATTAAAAGCATGTCCGGCACACACCCCTAAAAGTATATAAGCGGCTCGTTTTTATTACTGCTCTGAAATGCCTGGATAATCTTATTGCAAAATGTATCCCTTTTTAAAAAATATGTTCTACTCAATACAAACCCTAAAGGGCACTTTGGAGGGGAGCCAGGCTACAGGTTTATATTCCTCCCATTTTGGAATAAAATGTAGAAGAAAAAAACTAGTAATCATTTTAATGAGCCTGAAATAAATTCTTGGCTACAGAATACCGCAGTAATTTACACAGGGAATCACCTACAGCTCCTTGCTGAGAGAGGGACTTGGTGGCTGGAGGTTGGATTTCCAAGAATCCCTCCAGAGTTCCTTTAAACGATTAGTGTAACTCTGACCACGCTTCGTAGCCCCTCCACTGCGGTTCAGCTTCAGGCAGAGGAAACTGCACCAGGGTCTCTCCCTCGCCAGCCCCCTCCTCTTCAGCTCTTGCAGCCTCGGATGCAATCTGACCTGGCTCGTGGGGCGTGGGCCAGGAAGGGCCCACCAGAGTGGTCCTCCCTCAGCCTCTCTGAGAAGGCAGCAAGGAGACCAAGGTAGAGCCTGGAAAACAGTGCACACAGGAGATGGGGCCCATGTTTCCTTCCTTCTCTCCCTCCTTCCCTCCCTCCCTCCTTCCTTCCCTCCTCCCTGCTTCCTTCCCTTCCTTTCTTCTATTTTCCTTTCCCATGTTCTTCCCTGAACACATCTCCAGTGCTATTCTCCAGCCTCTTCCTAACTATGATAATTTATGAGGCAAGAAAAGCAACGTGGCTGTGAACTAACAAGAGCTGGGCCATTTCTCTTCATCAGCAGAGCAATCAGTCTCTCAGGAGCAGTCAGCAGGTTTGGTCTTAAGAGACAGGGAAGAAGACGGGAAACATCAAGGTGGCATCCCTTCTGGAGAAGGATGGGTATGGGGCTCTTCTGGGAGCAGGCCCTTGCCAAGGAGCCTAAAAGAAGGAAGCGGGCAGGCAGGCCCGGCACTCCTGAGGTCGGCACTGGGGATGGAGCTGGGCAGCAGGGCCCGTGAACATTCCAGCCTGTGATCCTCATCCCAGCCCGATTCAGGTAGGACAAGGGACACGGGCCCTGGCAAGACAGCCTACTGAATCTCAGCCCCTGGCAACCAGAGCCGCGCTGCCATCTCCAAGTTGCATGTGTACACTTTTTGACACCCATGCTATGGTCCATGGAGCCCGCTGGGCATGAGGTAAAGTGGAAGCGCCACAGCCTGGCGGTACCCAAGCCCCAGACGCTACACCCTACTCCGTTTACAACATTACGAAGCACACATGCTTCATACTAAAAGCTGCGAGGAAAAATCTCATAGAAATAAAAACTAGTGACCAGGATGCTAGGAGTGACAGGCCACCCCGGGCCGTTATTTCTATGCCAAAAGTCATGTGGATCCCTAAGGCGGAAGCCCCTGGGCAGAGGAGCTGCCCAGCCCCTCCCTCCTGGGCCAGTGCCTCTGCTGCCACTGCCGGGAGGCCCCAGGTTTGCCTCGCTGCTGTTTTCCCAAGTGCGTCTTGTGGAGGGACGGCAGACTCCTGAAAGCTGGGCCCACCCCTCCGGCCTAAGCGCGGCTCAGAGCCGGACACTTCACAGACTGCCCAGCGGCCTCAGACCGCCTTCCCACGCTCACTTCCCTCTGCATTGTTTTAGTGTGAGAAACTTTAACACCCACCCGCCAACTGAGGGAGGTGCACTGCCCACCTTCCCAAGCCTCCCACAGCCTTGGGAGACTCAGCTCAGAAAAAGCAGGCATCTGAGGTTTCAAAATGTTCTATTCTATGGTTTCCCCAAAGTTTTAGACCTCAGGGCTAGGCCGCTGTTTCTAGAGATTGACTCGAGTATCCCCAGCACCAACCACACACGAAGCCCCTCAGCATTCAACGGGGGCAATGCGCTCATCTGAGAAATCCGGCTGGGAAATCCCACTGTACCCCTGCAGGGTGGCCTGAAAGCCATGATCTTTCTTGCTGGCGAACCAATTAGGAGTGGACGATCTAACACTAGCACCTCTCCGAGGAGTTTCTCCTCTAAGAAACAAATCCTGACAGTAATGAGCAGAAAACCCCCAGGCCACCGGTCAGAGAGAACAGTGTGGTGGCTGCCGCTTGTGTGACAGCTACGCCCGTGGCGACGGCCGCCCAGCCCTAGGTCGTGGAGCGGTAGAAGGTGCTCACAGGGCCCTCTTATTATCTATCCTCCTAGCAGGTGGACTACCTGTGGGAGCATTAGTGTCTTCACCTGTCACAGAGGGCTAAAGCTACCAGGATCAAGGCACTAATCCTGACACTCACCACAGACTGCTGAAGGAAGCCCAGACTTTCTTAGACACCCTCCTCTTCCGGTGTGAGGTCACACAACACACACCAAGGCACAGCACACAGTCGACCACCTGCCTGGGCAGCCACACCCATGTGTTAGGGCTGTCGTTTCCGACACACAGTTTCTAAAGCTGCAGGTGGCAGCCGCCTTTGAGCCAGAACCATTACCCAGCAGCACATCTCTGTCGCCCTGTCCACTGGACCTCTGTCTCCCACCCACAGGACCAAGCTCTTCTCTGAGCAGGCCACAGTCTCAGCCTGGCTGTGCAAAGCACAGCTCTGGTGGACACAGCCTGGACCCAGGCCTTTGCCAATCTGCACAGGCCTAAGGCTGAGATTCCACTGGTGGCGATGCATTTTGAGAGCCTGGGATGCTTATCTCGGGACGCTGGGTGCCGGCGTCCACCCGCTCTCATCTGGCCATACTACATCATGGGCACACCAGCCCTGCACACTCCTGCTTCCAGAACCCATGCACTACCCTTCATCTTCCAAGTGCAAGGTGCAGAAATACCCAGCCAGGCTCCCTTAAGACAGCTGGGCTCCAGCCCAGGGGATGATCTAATTGACCAGTGGCCAGCAAATGGCGAACATCCAGAGATGGAGAATCCCCAGCAAGGAAGGCCACGGCAGGGCAAGGTCATTAAAATAATGTGGATGCCGCCAACCCACAAGATGGTCCAGGACAATGTCAGCTGGAGCAGTGCCAAGCACTTCATATCAATACTCTCATTTTGACAGGAAGTTAGGATGTCTGCTACATAAGAGGATGGCACCTTGCTGATGCCTGTGAGAAAGGCACCGCTAATCTGAAGCCCCTCAGCCTTGCTAGCAGCCCCTCGGCCTTGCTAGCCCCTCAGCCCTGCTAGCCCCTCGGCCTTGCTAGCCCCTCAGCCCTGCTAGCCCCTCGGCCCTGCTAGCCCCTCAGCCCTGCTAGCCCCTC
>PVJA010047946.1:0-14431 GCA_004027025.1 Myocastor coypus | reverse complement strand
CCATTGTTAAATTTAAACAATAAAAGAATTGGAAAAAAAAAAAAAAAGTTACTTGCTTTTGATACTTGTTTTTATTTAAGAATAAAATGAATTTATGGGAAAAAAAAAAAAAAAAAAAAGAACCAGTATAGAACATCCTTTTTTTACCCATTTTTCTTAATGGCTCTAGTTTTTGTTTCTCGGTTTTTCAGCCTTCAAATATACTATGTAATTTTCTATTATATGATATCCTAAATGTTTATCAGATATTTCCTCTATTATTTTCTTCATGATATTAAGAATGCTATTTCTGCCGGGCGTGGTGGCGCACGCCTGTAATCCCAGCACTCGGGAGGCTGAGGCAGGAGGATCGGTGAGAGTTCGAGACCAGCCTGGGCTACAAAAGTGAGCTCAGGACCAGCCTGAGCTGCATAGCGAGACCCTGTCTCAAAAAAGACAAAAAAAAGAAAAAAAAGAATGCTATTTCTTACCCTATTTGATTTTTTAGGTGCAATAAAATATTTTCCAAAATTTTGGTTTATTGAGGACTTAACCAAGTTAACCTGCTCATTGGGGTGGAACTATGCATATCTTTTGAGTTAGGTTGGCTATAGCTGTTTTAAAACAAGAGTAGTAGGTGTAGAAAATATCCTCTGGAGAGTTGAGACTCCTCAGTTAGATTGACTACCTGGTGAATGAGAAAAGAAAGTCCCTAACCTGATAATTCATTGTAAAACATATCTGTGCTAATGCAGGAACTCCGACCCACCTGGTGCAGAGGAGTCTTGTCTTGAGCTGCTTTGGGAGTGTTGTCTTGATGCTTTTCTCTTCCTCCTTGGAAAACAGCTGAAGAAATCAGGGGAGAAACCCCTGCTTGGTGGAAGCCCAATGGAATATGCAATCTTGTCTGCCATTGCTGCCATGAATGAGCCGAAGACTTGCTCCACCACTGCTCTGAAGAAGTATGTCCTGGAGAATCACCCAGGGACCAATTCTAATTATCAAAGTAAGAGTCAGACTTGTGTGTATTTAAGCAGGATTAGGGGACTTTTCTTGTGAAGATACCTTAGTAATCATGTTACTGATGCGTTAACCACTGACTATGTGAAAACTAAGAATAGCTTTACAGACTTGCCATTTACAAAAAAAAAGAAAGCCAGGCATAATGGCTTACGTCAATAATCCCAGCCCACTGGAAGACTGAAGCAGTAGGATTACAAGTTCAAATCCAACCTGGGCAACTTAAATTCTGTGTCAAAAAAAAAAAATAAAAGCAGGGCTGGGGAGATCGCTCCATGGCACAAGTGCCTGCCTGGCAAGTGCAAGTTCATGAGTTCGAGCCCTAGTCCCACAAAAATATTTTAAAAAATTTTTAAAGATAAAAGCAGGTAGGTCAGAATATGTTAGGTCCCCTAGTTTTGCGGGTTTTTTGTATTGAGACAAGATCTCACTATGCAGTTCAGGCTGGCCTCAAACATGCAGTTATCCCCCTGCCTCAGTCTCCAGAATGCTATCCAAGTCAGGATTGAATTGATATACATAATGATCACATCATAGAAAATTCTTTTTTAAGCCAGGCGTGGTGGCGCACGCCTGTAATCCCAGCACTCGGGAGGCTGAGGCAGGAGGATCGATGCGAGTTCGAGACCAGCCTGGGCTACAAAAGTGAGCTCAAGGCCAGCCTGAACTGCATAGCGAGACCCTGTCTCAAAAAGACAAAAAAAAAAAAAGAAGAAAATTCTTTTTATCAGATTCCCTTACCTTCCTTTCCATTCCTCCTCCATTGCCCATTTATAAAAGCTTTGTTTCCATTTTTCTCATTTTTTAAACTTTTCTTTCCTCCCCTTGTTATAAAACTTTCTTCCTATTTCACAGAACATTTAAAATTACAAATTTTGAAGTGTTAATATTTAACTTATGCAAGAACTGGGCGTGCTGGTGCATACCTGTAATCCCAACACTTGGGAGGCTGAGACAGGAGGATCAGTGTGAGTTCGAGACAGCCTGGGCTGCAAAAGTGAGCTCAAGGCCAATCTGAACTGCATATCGAGACCCTGCCGCAAAAAGACTAAATAAATAAATATATATATTTTTTTAAATGTAACATATACAGTGTGCATTTTTTAATGTTACATAGGAATGCTTTGTTTTCCTATCTACTTTGAAAACTGGTGTTTTAATCTTTTCCCTATTAACTAAAGATATGTTATATTTAATTGTGCTTATATATAACCCTTGTAGGCTGTCTTGTGATTCTCTGTTTTGGTCAAATGTGAGTTTTTTGTGTTTTGTCTTTGGGTTTTGGGGGTTGTTGTTGTTGTTTTAAATGAAGTCCTGCTGTGTAGTTCAAGCTGATATTAAATTCATTACATATATAGCACAGGCTGGTTTGGAACTTAGAGTCATTCTGCTTCAGCCTCCCAAGTGCTGAGATTGTAGGCTGTACCACCATACCTAGCTGTCCAAATATGTTAAAAGATACACTTTAAACTGATGTGACTGATTTTACAACTGTATTTGGTCATTAAATCACCCTGTTTGTATCTCTGTACAAAGATGATAAGATTGGTGAAGCCTTTAGGTTTTGTTATTGTTTGCTGATTTATGAGGAATATATTCTCGTTGTCTTTATTTATTTATTTATTTTATTTTTATTTTTTTTTGTGGGACCAGGGTTCGAACTCACGACCTTGCACTTGCCCAGCAGGCACTTGTGCCTCGGAGCTATCTCCCCAGCCCCTCTCGTTGTCTTTATAGGTAGTCTAGATGATTATCAGTACCAGTATTGTGTACCATGTACCAATAGGTACACAATAGATGTTTGAATTTATGGACAATGTAGTATGTTAGGTCTGCTGTTAACCATTTTTGTGCTATTTTAGGACTAACCCCCCTGGGGTCGTCTTTTTCTTTATCCTATGGATTCCTATTTCCTTTTCTGTGAATAATTTTGCAAGATGTATGGGTAGTTAATAAATGTTTAGTGAACTGAATTCATACCTTTGATCACACAGGATTCCATTAACACATGTGAGTTACTGTATGAATTAACAGACAAGTAATTGTTGTTGAGAAAATCTGAATAGGTAGTTTACATTTTCATTCCTAAATTTTTGTTCAGTGCATTTGCTCAAGAAAACTCTGCAGAAATGTGAAAAGAATGGATGGATGGAGCAGATCTCTGGTAAAGGATTCAGTGGCACCTTCCAGCTCTGTTTTCCTTATTACCCAAGGTGAGCACTTGCCTACCCCTAAATGAAGTATTGCTCATTAGAAATTTTAAATTTGACTCTGAGTTATAAGGTTGGTTCAATTTATTTTATCCTCATTATTGTACATTAAATTGGAAATAATTTGAACATAAAGACTTCAGGTAGCAAAGGCGTGGTGGCTCACGCCTGTAATCCCAGCACTTGGGAGGCTGAGTCAGGAGGATCGGTGCGAGCTCAAGGCCAGCCTCAACTGCATAGCGAGACCCTGTCTCAAAAAGACAAAAAAAAAAGACTTCAGGTAACATTTACAGTAAAAAGGTTCCTAAATAACCACAGAGGAGTTTTGGCTATACTGTATATTTAACCAGAATTAGAGGCCTTTAGTTGTGAAGATAGAGCACTCTCGACTTTAGCACCATCTTCTTAAAAACCTCTGCGCCATGAGACTTAAGTGGAGGAAGAAGCGAATGTGCAAGCTGAAACATAAAGATGAGACAGAGGCCCAAGTAAAATAGCTTGTACACCCATGGAGGCCAAAGGAGCACAAACAAAGAATGCTGGAGGCTGACAACACTGGTACAAGTTTTGGACTGCATGCTGTCTAGAATGTCTCAATAGATAAGAACTTCATTACCATCTGACCCAAGACTGTCCTCAAAGAGAGATCCACCTGGTTCAAACTAAGCATTCCTCTTGTTTTTTGCCCTGGGCTTGTGGCATTCTGAACTACTTTCTGTTTTTGCTTTTGGCTGAGTATAAAGCATGTACAATAAATCATCTCTATTGTGTTAAAAAAGAAAACTAGAAGAGAATAGTTTTACAGACTTTCCATTTACCAAAAAAAAAGGTTATTTATTAGATAACTGTGCTGAAACCAAGCATCAGATTCTTTGAAATCTTTGGATAATTAGCCGGGCGTGGTGGCTCATGCCTGTAATCCCAGCACTTGGGAGGCTGAGGCAGGAGGATCGGTGCGAGTTTGAGACCATCCCGGGCTACAGAAGTGAGCTCAAGGCCAGCCTGAACTGCATAGTGAGACCCTGTCTCAAAAAAAAAAAAAAAAAGAATATTTTAAAAAAAAAAAAATCTTCGGATAACTGTTTCAGTGTTCATTCTTTTTATTATAAAATACATTTTTATTTCAGTGGCTTTTTTTTTTTTTTTTTTTTTGAGAGATTGTTATTTAGGAGTTTTTTGAGATGGGTTTTTATTGAGACAAGGTCTCTGCAGAACAAGCTATTCTTGCACTCACTGTGATGTAGCCTAGGTTGGCCTTAAACTTATGGCGATCTTCCTACCTCAGCCTCCCAAGCACAAAAATTACATTACAGGAGCATACCAAGAGAATTATGTGTAAGTCATAATTCTCCAATACCAAGTGGGGAGAACATTGACTGCTTTCAGGAATCTACACTCTGCCTTCACACTTTAGAGACAAGGACAGTTATTTGAAAACCTGTCTTTTGTATATATTTTATTTATGCATTAAAACAAAAAGGGAAATCGCTCTGAGTTTGAGGCCAGACTGGGCTATGTGGCATAATGAAACCCTATCAAAAAATAAAACAAAGATATATGAATAAGGATCTATCTTATTAAATGATAGGAACAAGGGACTAAGATATGCTCTGAGACCTTTCATAGGTTTGTCATCACTTTGTATATTCAAAAATAAAGATTAAATTGTAGCTTAAAATTTATTACTTAACTCCACATTTTTGAGAGTGGGGAACAGAATCAGAAATGTCCAGGGAAAGGGGCTGGGGAGATAGCTCCATGGCACAAGTGCCTGCCTGGCAAGTGCAAGGTTGTGAGCTTAAACCCTGGTCCCACCCAAAAAAAAAAAAAAGTAATGTCTAGGAAGAAGCCAGGCATCGTGGCATGCACCTATAATCCTAGCACTTAGGAGGCTGAGGCAGGAGGATCAGCATAAGTTCCAGACCAGCCTGGGCTACAAAGTGTGCTCAAGGCCAACCTGCACTGCATAGAGACACCATGTCTCAAAAAAGACCAAAAAAAAAAGAAAAATGTCCAGGGAGAAGTATATAGGTTAACATTCTTTTCTTTGTGCTATGTGGAACTTCTGGGGAGCTTTTTGTTTTGTTTTGTTTTGTTTTAGTCCTGGAGTTCTATTTCCAAAGAAAGAGCCAGATGACTCCAAAGATGAAGAAGATGAAGATGAAGATGAAGATGAGTCATCAGAAGATTCTGAGGATGAGGAGCCACCACCTAAGAGAAGGTGTGGATGGGTAGAAAGCTCTTGTTGGCCGGGTGATGAATGTCTTAGCCAGGCTTGGTGGTGTACATATGCTATCCCAGCTACTTAGGAGGCTGATGCCAGCCCGAGTCGTTTAGTGAGACAGTTTCTCAAGCTAAAAGAATAGAGTGTCTCAGTTACTCTTCTCTCATTGCTGGGACATATACCCATTATTCAAAATTAGGGAAAGAAAGGTTTTTTGTTGTTGTTTTGTTTGTTTGTTTGTTTGTCTTTTTGAGACAGGGTTTTGCTATGCAGTTCAGGCTGGCCTTGAGCTCTCTTTCTAAGCCCAGGCTGGTCTTGAACTCCACCAATCCTCCTGCCTCAGCCTCCCCAGTGCTGGGATTACAGGCGTGTGCCACCACACCCGGCAGGAAAGGTTTATTTTAGCTCACAGTCAGTGGATGTTTCAGTTCATACTCAGCTGGTTCCAAAACAGAGTGGCACATGGCAGAAGGCAGCAGTTCATGGCAGTGGAATACAGCAAAACAAGAGCAAATGGGAGGAACAGCAGCAACAGTAGCTACAGAGAGCAAGTCTGTCTCCCTTATGTTGCATTCAGACTATCTGCCCCAAGTGGGTGTAGCACTCACCGCAGTAATCCCAGTGGATCCTGAGTTAATTACAAACTCTAGAAGTCTGCTGCATGATTGCATGTGGCTTTGGGAGAACAACTAGACACCAAACATAACAAAGGGTTATGGATGTAGTTCAGTAGTCCTTAGTTCAATCCCCAGTATATTAAAAAATCTTTTATATGTGAGAGTATAAAAAATGGTACAGATCCTGAAGGCAGAGAAGTGTTTTCACCACTCTGGCTTCACTCCCTAGGTTCTTTGTGTAACATTTGAATTTATTGTTTCTTGAAAACACAGTAACTGAATTAGAAATTTGGAACCATTTGAGTACATAATTACTCCTTGGCAAAACCTGTATATATCCATAGTTATTTGAAGAAAAAATAAAAAGTTACATGTTTTCCTTGGGAAAATATGATGTTATGGGTATATTTCTATGAATTGACTGAGTTTCCATGCAGCGTAATAAGCTCTCTAGTTCTTTAAAATTAAATCATAGTCCTATTTCATTCCATTGGTGAAGTCTCTGGGTGCCATTTCTCTTTAGAAAAAGTACTTAATTGTCCTGTCAAAGTGAACCTTTTCATGTGTTGAGTAGCTACTCACCTTTGCTTTTTTGTTTTCACAGGTTACAAAAGAAAACTCCAGCCAAGTCTCAAAGGAAAGTGGCACCCATCAAACAGAGAGGGTCCAAGCCTGCACCTAAAGTTCCAGCTGCTCAGCGGGGGAAAGCTAGGCCCCTGCCCAAGAAAGCCCCTCCTAAGGCCAAAGCTCCTGCCAAGAAAGCCAGACCCTCACCCTCGGTCATCAAGAAACCTAATGGTAGCTCCACGAAGAAGCCTGCAGTCAGTGTGAGAAAGGAAGTGAAATTACCTGGCAAGGGCAAATCCACCATGAAGAAGTCTTTCAAAACAAAAAAGTAAATTTTATAGTAAGAAAGGATGTCATGATAAAACTCAAAATCTTATTTTATAAGGTCAGTGTGCATTTGTTGTTAGTTTTGATGCTTACAGAATTTCTTTTTTCCTCCCATATGAACATTGTAGGGAGGGAGTATAATAATCCAATTTAGGCATTTGTTAGCTTTAGGTGCTGTTTTTGGTGCCTACCCTTTCCCCAGTCATTTTAATTTCTGCCATAATCTGGGACTCTCCTAAACTATATAGTCTGTACTTGTCTTTTTTGCCCCACCTACCCCAACCTCTTTGTGTTTTTTATGCTAAGTTTTGGTACCTCCCTCTCCCTCTATTTCTTCCTTTTCCTCTGTCTCTCCCTCCTGCTTTTACCTAAACACTTGTAAAGATTTTTATATTTTTTAGAATGCATCAAGAACAGGATGCTGGTCAGGTGCTGGAAGTTTAAAAAAAAAAAAAAAAGACATTGTAGCACTGACTAACTGGTAAAGCCTCCTGCCTGGAGACTTCAGTGATAGCTATAATAATTAATCTTATTTATAAAGTTACTCCACTAATCCTCTTTCTCCAACTCTGAACAGAGACGGCTTAGCTTTGGAAATAACCTTAAAACAGTGTGATCACATTTATTTTTGAAAATGGGCCACATTGCACATTGACAGCTCACTAGCCCAGAGCATTGCATTCCCTTCACAGCAAGCACAAGTTCTCTACAACACTTGGTTCTGACTGCAGGGGAAAACAGCACTATATTGAATCTAGTTTCCAGTGTCATCTCTGTTACCAAAAATCAAAACATGTAAAATCTTGACAAAATGTTTAAATATATTTTTTAATATTTGAAGCATGAATTGTCACTGTTTGCCTTTTTTACAAGGAAATGTTGGAGAGTTACAGATGTAGAAATGTTAAGTGGAAAAACACAGTTTGCTTAAATAAAATAGATTCCAGATTCATTTATGAATTTTCCCCTTTCTTTTGATGGCACTTTTGATACCAAGCAATTGGCTTCGTTTTTGAGATATTTTGAAGAAAAAGTAAAGTACATAAAGCCCTACTACCTAACCCTTTTTTTATTTGCATTTGTTTTAGTATTGTGAAGTTGTGTTAAAATAGTATTAGCTTTCTACTTGAGAAATATCAATTTCTGGTTATCATTTTTCTTCCCTGTGGCACTTAATTGTCTTAAACTCTTTGGCGTACATTATCTGGGTCCCTGTGGGCTGCCAGAGGCAAAAGGTGTTTGTTTTATATTCATTCCACTGCGTCGTCTGCTGGGATCCCATCTGTAGCTTGAGTGTGGCTGAGACATGGACTTGAGAAGATTGACTTGAATTAGGTCATAATCGTGTGTGATCCCATCATGTACTCATTGGAATTTGTGTTGCATGTAAGGCAATCTTTCCTGTTGTAAATCTTCCTTTTTTATGTACATATATTTTGAAAAATATGAATAAACATGAAATTTTAAAAGCTGCTTAACTGTAGCTTATATTTAAGTTTCTGCTACATTCTTAGAAGTAGCTTAGTGCTGCCCTTCAGTGAGTCTTTTCTATTCCTATCAATAGACCACATCACTTTCCTTTTTAAATATGAGGTCTAGTTTATTTACTTCAGAACTTATGTTGATGGTAAATGATGTTACTAGATACGGTGAATACTGGTTGTTTGATTATCAAAAGATTTTTTTAATCATTTTATATTAAAAATTATCAAACAGACGTAGCTTAGTGGCAGAGCACTTGCCTGATATGTGCAAAGAACTAGATTCACTCCCAAGAACCACTGAAATTTTTTTTTTTTTAAGATAATAGGGTTAAGGCCAGCAAGATGGCTCAGTGGTCTAAAGCACCTGTGGAGGAAACTTAAGGCAAGCACTGTGACTGCTCCTCCATCCCTGGCACCACATGCTGTGCACCCCCACCCCAGGGCAGCTGAGCCATCCTTAACACAAACAAATGAGGTTTAAGAGAAATAAATTTTTTAAATCTTAAAAGAATAATAATAGTAAGGTTAAGTCTTTTATATATTGAGTGTTTAATGTTCAAATGATCCTTGGACTGAAAAGGTAACATTTTTTTCTTTTTTCTTGTTTCAGGACTTGTTTATTTATTTATTTATTTATTTATTTTTATGGACGGCTCAGCCTGCCCTGAGGGCAGGGCTGGCGCAGCATGTGGTGCTAGGGATTGAACCTCGGTCCCTGCAGCTGCCCAAGCTTTCCTAAGCAGGCTCTTTAGACCACTGAGCCATCCTGCCAGGCCCCTGAAAAGGTAACATTTAAAGGATAACAAATGAACTCTAAAAGCAATTTTATTTTATTTTATTTTATTTTTAATTTTATTTATTTAGTTTTTTCTTGTTTCAGAACCTTTGTTCGTTTATTCACTCATTTTTATGGCCGGCTCAGCCTGTCCTCAGGGCAGGACTGGCGCAGCATGTGGTGCCGGGGATCGAACCGCGGTCCCTGAAGCTGCCCAAGCTTTCCCAAGCAGGCGCTTTAGACCACTGAACCATCCCGCAGGGCCCCTCTAAAAGCAATTTTAGAGGGGGCTGGGGAGATAGCTGCTTGGCACAAGTGCCTGCCTGGCAAGTGTAAGGTCGTGAGTTAAATAAATTCTGTACCAAACATATATAATAAAAGCAATTCTAGAAACTAACCTTCCACTTACTGGAATTCAGGATTGAACCCTGGGAATGCCAGTTTACATCCCCAGCCCTTTTTATGTTGAGACAGTATTGTCACTAGGTAGGTACCCCAGACTTGCCTGAAACCTGGGATTTTCCTGCTTCAGCCTCATGAGTAGCTGGGAACTTAACTTTAATGGTTACATGCACTTAAAGCAGAGTCCTTTATAAGCCTTAGGAAACAGGTAAGTTTTAATGATATCCCTTGGATATAATGAAGAGGAAGTTACATGAATATAACAGCTAAGTAATATGCCAGTACTTTTTTTTTTTTTTTTTTTGTGGGACCAGGGTTCGAACTCACGACCTTGCACTTGCCCAGCAGGCACTTGTGCCTCGGAGCTATCTCCCCAGCCCCTATGCCAGTACTTTTGATACTTTTCCATTACTTTACCTAATTTTGCTTGCCCTACTCATAGATGGATTCTTTTTTTTTTTTTTTCCAATCTTGCATTTGTTTATTTGCTACAGGGTCTTGGTCACAGCTCAGACTACTAGTGATCCTCCTGTGTCAGCTTCCCCAGTGCTGGGATTACAGGTTTGTGCCACCGTGCCCAGTTTCAGTGGCCAGCACATTGTATGATACCAGGGAAGCTGGGGCTGGCACAGCACATGTATGATACCAGGGTTCAAACCCAGGTCCTTTCACTTGCATTTAGACTACAGAGATCTCACCCCAACCCGTGAATGGATTCTTAATGCCTACTTTAAAAAGTTTATTAAATTATTCTTTAGTCTTTTCCCACCCCAGCATGTGAAGAGTTAAACCAGCTATGTTCAATAACTGCAATTTAGAGCCGAGTGTGGTAGCGCACACCTGTAATCTCAGCACTTGGGAGGGTGAGGCAAGAGGATCAGTGCGAGTTCGAGGCCAGCCTGAATTGCATAGTCAGACCCTGTCTCAAAAAGAAAAAGCAAAACAAAAAAAAACTGCAATTTAGCCAACTGAGAAAAAAAATTTTTTTTCACTTTGAAACAAGATTTCGGGGCCTGGCAGGATGGCTCAGTGGTCTAAAGTGCCTGCTTAGGAAAGCTTAGGCGGCTTCAGGGACCGCGGTTCGATCCCTGGTGCCACATGCTGTGCCAGCCCTGCCCTTAGGGCAGGCTGAGCCGGCCATAAAAATAATAAATAAACAAAGGTTCTAAAACAAAATAAATAAGAGAACCAGGCGTGGTGGCGCACGCCTGTAATCCCAGCACTCTGGAGGCTGAGGCAGGAGGATTGGTGCGAGTTCGAGACCAGCCTGGGCTACAAAAGTGAGCTCAGGATCAGCCTCAACTGCATAGCGAGACCCTGTCTCAAAAAGACAAAAATAAATAAATAAATAAATAAATAAGAGAAATTGAAAGGAGGATAGAGAAATGGGAAAAAAACAAGTTACCATAAACATGCAAATTGTCTACAATGATATGATAATGCATATCTTAAAATATGCCACTAAAGCCTGATTAGAGGGAAAAAACCCTCAAGTTTGGAAACTTCTCTGCATGGGCTTCAGGCTTTTTTTTTTTTTTTTTTTTTTTGGGACTGGGGTTCAAACTCATGACCTTGCACTTGCCCATCAGGCACTTGTGCCTCGGAGCTATCTCCCCAGCCCCTTTTTTTGTCTTTTTGAGACAGGGTCTTGCTATGCAGTTGAGGCAGGCCTTGAGCTCAATTCAGGATCTTTTAATGAACAGGTCATGCCTCCTTCCCCAGCTGGCTTTGCCATTCCCTTGTCGCCTCTGCCATTACTGGATCATTATTGAATACTAGCTGTGGAACACTTTTATCTGCCCACTCTAGGTGTGTTAGTTTAGTCAGCTTTCCTGTTCCAGGGACAAAATGCCTGGCCTTGGCACATTGAGCTATGAGTGTAACAGCTGAGACAGCACCCACAGGATCCAGTCACCTTGTAAGAGCCCCACTTTTAGGGGCCTGAGAGATAGCTCAGGGGCACAAGTGCCTGCCTGACAAGTGCAAGGTCCTGAGATTGATCCCTGGTTTGGGCAGAAGGGGGGCGGGAAGTCCCACATCTGAACACTTGAGACGGGGCAGGATGGAGCACATTTTTTATCTAAACCTAATATCCTGGAAGTTGATCATCCTGGAATTCTTCCAGTTCAGTAGTCCTGCTTCAGCCTCCCTAGTGGTGGGATCAAAGGCAGGCTCTTTTTTTTTTTTTTTTTCTTTTTCTTTTTTTGTGGCACCAGGGATCGAACTTGGGACCTTGCACTTGCCAGGCAAGAGTTTATGCCACTGAACTATCTCCCCGGCCCCTGACCACCATCACCCACTTATCACAACTAATACATTGGTAAGTGAGAAGCTTTGTTAGGCATTGTCAACATGAATTTGTATTCCCTGAAGCCACCAAGAATTGTTCCAGTTGTAAAAGGCTTAAATCAACAGCTTCTAACGTTGCCAGTTCTGCCAATAACCCACTACAATTATGGAATATTGGACTATACAGCTTGCTTTCTCCTAGTTCAATGACAAGAAACTTGTACCAATAATGATTAGAAAAATTACCATATCTGCATCCTGTGCTCTGAATAACTACTACGAGGACAATATGCATTGTATCAATTACTGAGAATGTGCTAGGCATGGTGGCTCACACCTGTAATCCCAGCCCTTGGGAGGCTGAGACAGGAGGATCAGTGTGAGTTCAAGACCAGCCTGGGCTACAAAAGTGAGCTCAAGGCCAACCTGAACTGCATAGCAAGACCCTGTCTCAAAAAGACCAAAAAAAAAAAAAAAAAAAAAAATTGGGAATGTACTACTAACGTGTTTTGAAACTGTTACATTGTTACTTATTAAAAGTAATTTTTAAAAAAAATTCCAGAGTGGGAGTTTCCTACACAACTGGATTTTGTGTACATGATACCTGCTTTTAGTAATTGTGAGGTGGAATTTTAGAAATCCTGCCTTATAGACTCATTCTGAAGGAAGCCATAGTCAGCTGCTGCCCTGCCGTCCTGCCTCCTATGCTTTAAACCCACAGATCTTTCCTGCAGGCCTGGAGTTTGACAATATGCTTGCTCATCCATTTACCTGGAAATTCCTCTCCCTCCCTCCCTCCCTCCTCAGTGCTAGGATTACACATGTGCACCACCACACCAGGCTGGAAATTCTAAGCCCAAATCTCTGGTACTTATTTGTGTAACAGACTTGTTAAATCAGTGTACACAGTAAGAAATTTGTTTTTGAGACACGGTCTTACCAGGCAGTTTGGGCTGGCCTTGTGCTCACTTTTGTAGCCCCCAGGCTGGTCTCAAATTTGTAGAGATCCTCCTGCCTCTACCTCCTGGGTGCTGGGATTACAGTTGTGCACCACCACACCACACAGTGGGTGCCTGCAACTAGGGCCCAGATGGCATGCCTGGGCATCTGGGGGCCAAGACCACAGGCCTGTGGGGCCAGGCATTGAACTTGGGTCCTTGTGCTTGCCAGGTAGGTGCTTGTATCTCTGAACTATCTCTCCACTCCCAAGAAATTTGTTAAAATAGTATACAGAGTAAGAAATTTTCATCAGTTCCTAGATGATTGTGGCTGGAGTTCCATCATTTATAGCACTGGTCCTGCACACCAGCCCGTGAGGCTCTGTGACTACCAATTTCCTCACCTGTAAAGTAGTGGACATCAAAGTCAGCTGACCATAGTGGTGCATGCCCGTAATCCCAGCACTTAGGAGGCTGAGGCAGGAGGATCTATGTGAGTTCGAGACCAGCCTCTGCTACAAAAGTGAGCTCAAAGCCAGCCTGAATTGCCATTATTTAGACCCTGTCTCAAAAAGACAAAAAAAAAAAAAAAAAAAATCACAAAGTCACAGAGGCTGTTTTCAGAAGAATGAACCAGAAGCAACATGAATGTCCCAAGTGTCAAAACGATGCTGCATTCAAAATATACTTACAGTTACACATGGTTTCCAAATGTTAGGAAAGACAGCAGTTTGGCTGTTTTCTTTTTTTTATATAATTGGTGCCAGTGATATTGAGCCCCCAGAACCTCATGCCTGCTAAGTGCAGACTTCACTACTAAAGCACATCCCCAAACTCAATATTGATTAAAAAAAAGCCTAAACACCAAATTTGACAAGGGTGTAGAGGACTGTTTGAGCAGCTCTCCTTGAAAGAAAGGAGACTTGTTTGTCTTCATTTTGACTGAGCCTGACCCTATTCCCTTGTATTGAAATGTACAGAGCTGGCTAGGACTTCTCGTTACCCTCTCAATTGGCCTTAAGCAGTGTGTATTGGTCTAGCGGAGGTGCTGGTGGTAATTTTTGAAGATGGCACGCGTGTTTCTCTTAATAACAGGATGACGAGCCAATGCTCCACAGTGGCAGCTGGGATGAGCCTCGAGATAGAGGCTGTGACTTCCTGGGGCTTGAAAGATTACACATCAGAACTAAAGCACCAGATCCCCAAAATCTCATTATCCTTTCAATTGGCCTTATTGGTCTAGCTGAAGTGCTGGTGGTAATTTTGGAAGATGGCACACATGTTTCCCTGACAACAGGACGAACAGCCAATGTTCCACGGTGTCAGCTGGGATTGAGCCTCGAGATAGAGACTATGACTTCCTGGGGCTTGAAAGATTACACATCAGAGCTGAAGTACTAGACCGTCAAAATATTAGATACTACCTCAATAGCATAATGCAAATTACTTCCTTTGCATATCTCTGAATATGGCGGAGGTGAATGCAGGCCTCCTACTTAGCCCTGCTCACAGTGTTCACCTTCTTCCCACAATTCCCTTCATTGTTGACCTTCTTCCCACAATTCCCTTTTTTTTTTTTTTTTTTTTTTTTTTTTTTTT
>PVJA010047945.1:0-14431 GCA_004027025.1 Myocastor coypus | reverse complement strand
TTTTTTTTTTTTTTTTTTTTTTTTTTTTTTTTTTTTTTTTTTTTTTTTTTTTTTTTTTTTTTTTTTTTTTTTTTTTTTTTTTTTTTTTTTTTTTTTTTTTTTTTTTTTTTTTTTTTTTTTTTTTTTTTTTTTTTTTTTTTTTTTTTTTTTTTTTTTTTTTTTTTTTTTTTTTTTTTTTTTTTCTTAATTTTCTTAATTTTCTTAATTTCACACTGTCTTCACTATTGTATTATGTTTAAAACATATTTCTTATGTCTAACAGCATAGCGTTATAATTGAGCAATTTGAGTGTTATGGTTTATGTCTAGTTGTCCCCGCAAAGCCTCATGAAATCACGGGACGCGGCTTCTTATAGATTGAGACTTGATTCGTGATCCCTGGGATTGTGTTATAGTACTGATGGGTTTATTGGTCTGAGTAAGGCTGAGACTATGGGTGTGGTCTAGGGCGGATATCCTAATGTGGAGAGCCTGAGTGTAATATAAAGAGCGACAGAGAGACAGACTAGAGCTGTTGCTGTTGCTGTTGCTCTGCTACCCTGTTTGGTTAGCTACTTCTGCTACCATTTTGTTGCTGTTCCACTGCCATGACCTGGGTGCTCTCTGCTCTGTTCCACTCAGCCTTGGGCCAGCCGAATATGGACTGAAACCTCCATGAACTGGGAGCTAAATAAACCTTTCCTTCCTTCATTTTGAGTGTTGGGTGTTTGTCCCAGCAATGAGAGGAAAGTGATTAAGGCACTGAGTTTTTCCCAATAGTCTCTATTTTCTGTTTTCTATGTTAATACAAAACAATATTTTATATTATTCATATTTTACAGCAATTCCTTATAAGTTTAAGGTGTGCAATATATGTGATACATAAATATAATAAAATGACTTCTAGAGTGTCATAAATTATCCTATCTATGTTTTTGTTTACATCAGACCAGCTAAAACTACTGTCTGTAAATTTTTAGCATAAAACATGACATTAATAATTATATTTTTCAGACTACATATTATACATGTAAACATTTGCATTATACATATCATCAGTTGATGCCATTTAGCCTGCACAGTTTTGGGCAACCATGTATTTTCAATACTCAGATACACTCTAAGAAGTGAATTGCTGGTAGCAATTGAATTGCTATGTTATCAGCAATCTGCGAGGATTCTATTTCTTCATGTTCTTGTCAACAGCTGAAATTACCATTATTTTCCTTAACCTTTCCAGTAGTTATGAAGTGATCACTAGTCATGATCCTTTACATTGCTCTAGGGAAACCTGATGTAGAGTATTTTGCACAATACTAATTATTATTTAAATAATCTATAGAATTCACAACTGCTGCTATTAGGTCTCATGTTTGTGTCTTTTGGAAAAATGTTGATTATTGATTTAATTTCTACTAAATTAGATGATACCTACTATTGCCATTTGGGTCTCTTTTAATCTTTCCAATGAAAGAGTACAAGAGCATACCTTGAGAAAGCCACAGAAAAGGCATAGCTTACTCCCTGGTTTATTATCAAGAATCACAAGACCTCCCACTTAAACTTTAAGAGGCTTATTCCTTACTTGCTATGTCATCTTCCAGATGCAAGGTTGTTAACAATGAGAACTATGGGGAGCTGTTATGAAAGAATTTATCGAAACCCTTTCATGAGAGGAGGTGAAGGCTCTACTGGTCACAAGGGCAATAGATCTTCAGAAAATCCACATCACTCAAAATCTTCTTTTTATAAGAAAGGAATGCCAGCTACAATTTTGCATACACTTGGATTTCTGAATTTCTATGTAAAAATGTGTGGTGTTTTTTTATTGCATTCTATAGCAATTTATTAGAATATCAATGAATGCTGGAAAATACTGGTTCTGTTTTAAGTCTAAGGTTTACGATACTCAGAAAACAAGTGAAGTTAAGCTCAAGTGTCCATGTTATAGAGTAATAGTATCATGAAGTTTCTCTTCTGGAGGATTAACAACTTAAGTTTGCAGACTAAAAAGTTATAGAAAAAGAAGGGCTACAAAGACAGCCAATATTTTGACACTAGCCCTTCAAGGTCAGTGAGGACTCAGGACAGAACAGAATCTGTACTGTAACATCCTATAACTCAGTGGTGTCCCAAATTTTATGTTCAAGGAGATTATAGGACCACAGAAGAAAGTGATCGATGATGTAGTGTGCCTAAGGAGAGTCACCTAGAGAGAAAACATTCTCTCAGGCTTTCATAGAGAGCAAATTCGTCAAGCAATAGCATGACACTTTCATGCTATTGTCAGAAGGCTGACACAAACAAAATTCTACAAAATTCTGTACATTGTTTCAAGGCAAATCCTGAGGGGATTTGACTGAACTTGTCAGATACAAAAAGCTATATTTTTGTCATATGGTTCTTGCTTTAACTTGATCTTAATCATCCAGCAGAAAAGGTTAACCAACAGTTATAAAAAGTAAAGCCAGATTAATATGCTGAGCTGTAAAAGGCTTCAACAGCTTCCGACATTGCCAGTTATGCCCTTAACCCACTAATGTTATGGATCATTGAACTATACATACAACTACTTTCACTTAGTTCAATGAGAAGAAATAGTATTTAGAAAAGTTATGATGTCTGCATCTTGAAGACAATGTGCATTGTATCAATGATTGTGGCTATCCTACCAATATGCTTTGAAATTGTCTCATTGTTATTTCTTTATTAAAATTAATAAAATTTAATAAATAAAACTTCATATGTTTTGGCTAAAAATAATAAAAACTTATCTAAATAAAAAAATAAAGCCAAATAAAAAATATTTTTATTAACTTTCACATATGAAAAATTCTCTGTCACATCTGAACCACTTCTCAAGCCAGGTTCTTTAATATCTCACCCTTTCTATGGAGACTGTACTGGGATCTATTCCTTTAACTCCTTTGTTTAATCAGTTCCTTTCTCTGAGAAGACAATGATCAGCATGTGAAAACAGAATCACTCAAGTCAGGATTAGGCCAACTGCTATGCTAATATCTTCATGGAAATATTTGCTCCTGCATTCCATATTTCAAGCATCTACTACAGATATAGTGCAGCCCATGTCCTTCTTGAAGGAATGAATGAATTAATGAACAGTTGTTTTTCCTTGAAATAGTGCATCAAATGATGAATTAATCTGATACTTCCTCTAAGAGAATAGAATAAAGTTGTTCCTAACAAGTAGGGAGGACATGTGGTAGGAAATTGCATAGACTTTTGATTACATAAAATTGCATTTGAATCTTTCCTCTGCTGTTAATTATTGTGCAACCTGATAAAAACATCTCTGTTATGTCCTTATATTTCTAAAATGAAGAAGATATAAGACATTCAACTATGCATTATTGACCTTGACCTCATAGCATTCAATATAAATGTGTGGACTAGAATTTTCTTAGAATGAAATACTTCAGGAATGTGACTATCAAACATGTTTATTAAAGAACACTATTTTTATTTTGTGATATTTAAATGACTTTCATCTTGTTAAGGAAAGAAAACGCTAGAGACCTGGGAGATAGCTCAGGGGCACAAGTGCCTGCCTGGCAAGTGCAAGGTCCTGAGTTCGATCCTCATTTCCACAAAAAAAGAAAAAAGAAAGCTCTAAGCAATAATTACTTTTCACTTCTTAGTCCAGTGATTTTTCTTCGTACACTATAACCATCATTCTGAGTTAGAACTAGTGTTCCTCCTCTATGAGTTTCTACAATTATTTTATGTGTAATTACAAGAAAGCAAATAGTGTAATTTATCAAAAAAAAAAAAAGTCCACTGGAATCTAATTATAAAGACACAATTATTATGCCAAAGAAAACATAGGTACAGAGCCAGAAAAACACTCTCGAAATAGATTTCGAACAGTAAAGGTCAGATGTATCAACTCATTTTTCTATTTTCTTTTTTGTCTTTGTTTTTCCTTCTTCCTATCCTCATTTTGTCTTATCTCATTTCAGATAACATTTCAATTAACAGGTTAGCTGATTCAAGCTTTTAAATATTGTGCTTAGCTTCATGACAACAAATATAGGAATATGGTACTAGCTGTACCATTGTTGGGGATGGAGAAATAATTGATTCTCCATGGATGCAAAGACTTTTGCAATAAAAGTCACTAAAATAATTTTATTTTGTGGAATTTCATGAAGGAGAAACTTCAAAATTTGTAATCATATTCCTGAATACCCCCACACATAAAATAATAATAGATTTGTCTTAGATACTTCTTATATAGCTTTTATTATAATTATATTACTACTATGGGAACATGGTCCTTTGAATGCACCAAGTATGTGTCATTTTATAAGGGGTAAAGCTTTATAAAGTGTAAACAATAGAAATACCTAATGCAAAGTAGTTGACACATGTATTTCAAGTCTTTCCAATAAACAGAATTTCTCTGAGCTAATTGGTGACAAGAAAAGATATGGATACCCTATGAGCCTATAGCATTGATATTTGGACCTGCTTGGAATGAAGGCATGGTAGTGTACAAAACAAGACACCAATGTGCTTTTGGAGCAATTAAAGAGCTTAACCAGAATTTTATGCTAATTTGAGTTGTAATCACATATTCTCTGTGACATCTGGCATGTGAATGCCTTTCCCTACTTTTTTTTTTTTTTCATATGTTCATATCAAATACAAAGTCAGAATAAAAATTCCTGGAGAGTATATGCCAAAAATGTTATTTTGTTAACCTATCATTTCCCATGCATTATGCACTTCCTTAGTAAATACTTGTTGCTCAAATAAACCAAGTAAAGGAGCTCTATTCTAAGCAGCTAAACAGCATCACTGTGCATAAACATTATACATAAAATAGAACACACAAATGATGCAGTTGATAGCGTTAAAGTAGCAATGACACTTGTATCACAAATGTTAAGGAGTCTAAGTGATCCCAAGGTTACTGCTGGACAAGAGCATTAAAGGGGTGTGAGGGATACATCCCTTATTGCTCTGCCCAAGTTATTCTGATTTTACTTTTACTTATTTATTTTTATTTTATTTATTTTTATTTTTGATACAGAGTCTCACTATGCAGTTTGGACTCATAATGACCGTCCTGTCTCAGTCAACACAGCAATGACATGCAGGTGTATGTCACCACACCTGATTCTAGAGACAGCTTGGTGCACCCAGGGTCCTAGAGATGAACCTCAGAACCTTGTACTTACTAGGAAGGTGTTTATGCTCTCCAGCTTTCTCCCCAGCCCAATATCAAATATTTAGACTCCTGGCATTGGATCTACATTTGTTTTTCACACATTTTAAAAATCAAAGTGATAGCTATCCTTAGTCCCCACTTTGTTTGAAAGAAGAGAAAAATGAGTTTTCAATGTCTCTAGATTTTCATCCCCAAGTAGACTTGTTAATTTTTGGTGCTGTAAAACCAACTTCCAATCTTATATACTTTTCAACCTACTATTCTTTGTATACCCACTGTATGTTCATAAACATATACTCTGAAAATAAATGAAACTACTTAAACATACAAAACCAAAGGCTCTTTATTGCATGTTTTGTGTAGCAGAAGGGTCACTGTCACTTGTGTTTAGTGACATTCAAAAGCAGGAAGAAGAGGGAGAAGCTTAGTAGTAGAAAACTGAAGGAGGATTCAGTTCCCCAATTGGAGCTTGTCTGCCAGGGGAAGCCTAGCTGAACAGAAGCAGATGTATGATTGGTTCTAAATTGGGACCAGGGACAAAACGAAGGAAGTTTTCAGTTAATCAAATCTGACTACTGGTGGTTGATTCTGGCAGAAGTTGACTCTGGGTCTCTCAATTGACACTTTAGAAAGCAAAAGTGTTTTCCCTTATGTATGATGCACAGCAGGCAGGCTTCCCACATGGTGTGTTGTATGCAACAACTGCTTTTTGATGAGGTTGTTGCATGTGAAGACTATGATTTACACTTGCTTTGCCATTTTCTGTTTGTATAATCAGACTCTCAACACACACACATAGACACACACAACCACTAAAAGAAAAAGTGCAACTAACTGTAGACCCAAAAAAAGGAAAATGGCTCAAGATCAAAGAGTAGGCTTGCCGGGCGTAGTGGTGCATGCCTGTAATCCCAGCACTCGGGAGGCTGAGGTAGGAGGATCGGTGCGAGTTCAAGACCAGCCTGGGCTACAAAAGTGAGTTCAGAGCCAGCCTGAACTGCATAGGGAGACCCTGCCTCAAAAAAAAAAAAAAAAAAGAGTAGGCTGGTTTTTGCCAGTAAATTCTTCCTCTAAAAAAAAATTAAAATCAAAGGCCCAAGTAAAATCTCAGCACGAAAGAAAGGGGGGAGAGAAAGAGAGAGAGAGAGAGAGAGAGAGAGAGAGAGAGAGAGAGAGAGAGAGAGAGAACTAATAACAATTATTCAAGTAGTCTCATGAGGAGATATCAGAATAAGATGTACAAAAGAAACATAAAATCTGAGCAGACTTCACTTGGTAATAAGTCAGGAATACATGGCAGGCTGGTGAGCTGACTCAGGGATCTGAAGCACCTGCTTAGGCAACCACAGGGACCACGATTGGATCCCTGGCACGGCATTCTACGCCAGCCCACCCCCCAGGGCAGGCTGAGCTGGCCATAATAATAATAATAATAATAATAATAATAATAATAATAATAATAATAATAATAATAGCAATAGCAATAGGAGTAGGAATACAAGGCAAATAGGCCTAAAGCACTTACCAAGAATATAAGGATTCTTTCTATGGCTCCTGTCATTGAATGGATGTGGAGAGTGGAGCGTGAATAGGTCACGTTAATTCACAAAGGGATTAAGTCACAGTTCTGTCAGATGGAGCAAGAAAGTTCCCACAAACAAGGACACTAGCATATATAACTCAGTGGCACAAGCGATTGTCTGGCAACTCCAAGGTCCTGAGTTCAATCACCAGTATTCACAAGGAAGAAGAAAGAAAGAAAGAAAGAAAGAAAGAAAGAAAGAAAGAAAGAAAGAAAGAAAGAAAGAAAGAAAGAAAGAAAAAAAGAAAGAAAGAAAGAAAGAAAGATCCCAAGGACACTAGCATGCGCATCAAGTGGGGTCACAGCATGCTGATCTACATGCAGACAGTGAAGTGACAGTTAAAGAATGTTAGTGCTTATGAGCTCTCTAATGAAGCTTTGAAAAATGAGATAAAGTTGCATCGCCTTACCTTGATATTTAGATGACTAAACAAAAATGCTTTGAGCATTTTTGTTTGGCTGTTATTGTTTGCTGGTTGTTTGCTTTGTCTTTGAAAGCTATATACCAGCATAGGGTTAAAATGTCTATATCAGTCTCCTACAGAAGAAATTGAGATGTTTCTTTTCTTTCTTTTTATTTTTTTTCTTCTTGTATTTTAGGGAAGGGTCTACAGGGTGTTGAAGGTCTCATTACTAGATCAGACTGGTAGTGATCTGCCTATTTCATAGCATTGCAAGAGCTGGGATTACCTACACATGCCACCACACTCATTCTCATTTGCCATCTCAGTGGGTTCTGTGGGAGAGGCCCGCACAGCAGGGCGGGAACTCCTGGTCCTTGTGCCTGCTTGCAAGCACTTTAATCCACTGAACTATTTGGCTGGCCCTAAGACATAGGGTTCTGAAGAGGATTTCACATATCCTTACTGACTTATTGTCATCTAAGGTTGGTAATACTCCAGAATATAATGAACTAGGTGTTTCAGAATGAAACACAAGGTCTGGAAACTTTGAAGAAAGATATGAGACCAGAAAAAAGCACTGTTTATTCATATGGTGTATTCATATTGAATACAACAAGAGCACTTTCAAATGTTTTTCCTTTAATCTATGTTTAAATGCAAGAGCAAAGAAAATATGCTAACATGAAAAGTTATTCTAAAAAGGAATGAGACTCTGCTAAGAAGTACTTTAGTCCTTTATTTCTGGGAAAGGTTTTCATAAAATTTTAAAGAATCTCCATGCCTCACATAAAAAATATGTGGTCTGTTAATAATAAAATTAATAGTGACTTCAATGGTATACACTCCTAAGTAACATATATATACTATAACATATATATTATAACATATATATATTATAACATATATATACATATATATATTATAACATATATATATATATATATATATATATATATATATAATCCTCTCTTGGAAGATATAACCAAAAGTTAGATACCTAGTCACACCCACATATGAATTTTTTTTTTTTTTTTTTTTTTTTTGTCTTTTTGAGACAGGGTCTCGCTATGCAGTTCAGGCTGGCCTTGAGCTCACTTTTGTAGCCCAGGCTGGTCTCGAACTCACACCAATCCTCCTGCCTCAGCCTCCCAAGTGCTGGGATTACAGGTGTGAGCCACCACGCCCGGCCCACATATGAATTTTTGAGGCAGGGTTTCACTGTATAGCCCAGGGGTGGGGCTTGAACTCAGCAATCCTCTTTTCTCAGCCTCTGAGTGCTGAAATTACAGGGATGCCACCACACTCAGCTCATGTATGATTTGCAGCACTATAATATTTATTTATTTATTTATTTATTTACTTTGGCAGTATCAGGGATTGAACTCAGTACCTTGCACTTGCCAGGCAAACACTTATTCCACTGAGCTATCTGTGTTTTCATGTGGTTTTCTAGACGCTAGTTCATTTACAATGGTGAGAATTACACAAATGCAGAACATGCTTAATGCACTGATTCTCTTTATTTTCAAACAGTGGAAGAAGTTATGGAGACATGGAAGCACTGATAACAAAAGCACCACCAAAATATTCTATTTTAGGCAGTCGTTTCATGATCACAAGACCACATTATTCAGAAAAGAGCATGAATCTCGCATCAGACAGGCTTGGTTCAAGTTCAGACTCTGCCATTCACTAGCCTGGTGATGCTGATCAAGTCATTTGTTCTTTTCTTCACCTAGAAGAAGTAGAGTTAAACACAGGTTTCTTTTTCAGTTAAATTTGGAATTATCTGGATTTTGCCAAAAATTAAAAACAAAAAATTAAACATAGGGCAGTGTTTGCACTAACAGTTCACATGAGGCTAATAAGGAGGCCCTGGCTTGTGAGCGCTCACATACCATGTACTTTTTTATTACATGACTCTTAAGGTGCAAATGTGGACGTTTCAAAACTGCCTAATCATTATCAAGAGCTTTTATGGTTTTTAGCATCAATCATATGCAACAAATGTTAGAATTATTAGTATCTCCCTACTATGCAAAGGACAGACCACGGAAGTATTTTTCTAAATAATGTAAGTATTTAAGAATAGTCTAAAACCTAGAAAATTAATTTTTATATAAATATTTCAATAGTAGCAGTAGTAATACATTTTCTATAATCTATTAGCTACTGCCTAATTTAGGTGAGTTTTACCACCATTTGTTCAATTTTATGCTTCCATTCCACTATGATACCTCTGTATTCTTTATTCTCATACTTAAAATAGTTTGTAAATATTCTTTGTATTGTACCTGTGGAGATCAAAATGATTAAACTTTTGCTTACCATAAAATTTACAATGTATAGCAAGATTCAGTATTAGACACTTACCCAATGAAGCTGATGCTATTTTAATTTCATCAGAACAAACTGTGTTCAGTTTCTTGCATATAATGGGCATTTAATAAACATTTGTTGCATAGTTAGAGGAATAAGCATATTAGGAAACAATTACAGAGCCTCATTAGTTCACTTCATTATCCTTTGCCTATATTAAAAACAGAATTCAACTTCAGTATTTATTGTTTAAGCTTGCTTATATCATAATTAAGAGATCTAGGAAATTGGAGCCCTGGTATAATTCACATACGTTACATATGCTATTGGTTAAGTTGTCTCAAAAACAAAGCAGCGGGCCCGGCAGGATGGCTCAGTGGTCTAAAGCACCTGCTTGGGAGCTTGGGCAGCTCCAGGGACCGCAGTTCGATCCCCGGCACCACATGCTGTGCCAGCCTTGCCCTCAGGGCGGGCTGAGCCGGCCATAAAAAATGAGTGAATAAACAAACAAACAAAGGTTCTGAAGCAAGAAAAAAATAAATTAAAAATAAATTTAAAAAAAAAACGCAGCCAAAATTCACATTACTATACCTAGTTTTTTTCCTTTTAAAACAAATAAACTATCTAAGCGATTGCCTCAACATTATTTTTTGCTTTCTTTGAAAATATACAAACTAAATGTTAGTCTAAATCAGTATTCCCATTTGCGGGCTATATAGTGTTTGTTGTTGTTGTTTTACAGCTTATTCTTCCAAGAGATTTTTATCTTAAAATACTATGAATTTGTTACTTCCATATAGGAATCTGTGTTGTATAACTAATAACACTGTATTAGACCTAAAGTCCACATCACTGAGTTCACATATTTATTATATTGAAATAAAATGTTTCTATCTTGAAGTTTGCAAGGTTTTATGTCATTTTCATATTATGAAGGTTTTTTTAAATCAATCACCATAGTAGCCTGGCGTAGTGGTGCACGCCTGTAATCCCAGCACTTCAGAGGCTGAGGCAGGAGGATCGCTGTGAGTTCGAGACCAGCCTGGGCTACAAAAGTGAGCTCAAGACCAGCCTGAAATGCATAGCAAGACCCTGTCTCAAAAAGCCAAAAAAAAAAAAATCAATTACCATAATATTAGCCTCAGAGGGCAAGTATGAGGTTATGCCATAAGTATATGAGTAGCACCAGAAGGTTCTGTCGGAATTTGTTTGGGTAAAGGAAGGGTTATCAAAACAATAAAATATAGTTATCTAAAATATAGACAAAATTGAGTTAGCCAAAATCTAGAAAGATTTGTGAACATTAAAGCATCTAATCTGTTTGGTGGCTATGGCAAATTTATTCTACTCCAATGCTCATTTCCTTCATTCACAAATTATTAACTGATCATTAGCAGAATGTTTCCTGTGATTCGCACTGAGGTGGTAGAGATCAGAAACCTTGCCGTCTTTTAAGCTGTCACATTTTATCAGAGCTAAAAACATACTGAAAAGGCCTTTTCCAGAGTTCACTGAAGTATAGAAAGAATGTTACAGCTGCTCCTAGAGCACTGTTGGGTCCTACTGCTAATTTGAACCTTGCTTACATAATTTGGTCACATAGTAGCTGAAGCTAATTCCATATAGGTCTTCAAATGTCAGTTAACTTGGTAACTATTTTAAGGAAACATAGAGTTAAATCAGCAAAACAGCAATAAATTTCCCTTTTGGACTCCAAATAGCTAATGCTGAAGAATGGAAGCATATTTTTTCCTCTTTTTTGCAGAGCCCAACTAATGGTTCATCTCCCCAGTGCAGATGTTAATATGCCAGTGATAATTACGTTGCTAGCTAGTGGACAGCCAGTGGCTCTGAAATAGAAACAGGCAGATGAGAATAAAGAAAACTTGTTCAGCAGCCTTCACAGACTGAGTATATTTTAACGATAAACAAAATGTATTTAAACTATAAGCTTTGCTGTAGTGTCTGTACTTAGCCAGTTAATAGCTTATTCAAGTATGTAAAGTCTGGTGTGCCAATTTTATCATGAAAGCTAGGAAGAAAGAGAAGATATTTTTGCAAAGATTTTCTCATGTGCAAGCCATATGCCTCATGCACGCTTAAGAAAATTTTATCTGGTTAAAATGTTTCAGGAAATGAATGTGCAATTTAATATCACTATCTGTATAGTAGTCTTTATTTTATATAAGTTATGGAAAAAGATCTTTTGAAAATCTTTCTGAAACATAATAACCATTGTTAATGAAACATATTTGAACAGCACCTAAATAGCTCTATGTGTCCACATTCCTGGGAAGCCAGCACACATGGTTTCATTGTAAGGCAAGACAGCCTGAGGAGACTTCACAAACAAAAGCGAATGAGCAAATGGTCAGCACTATGCCTTATGCATGGTTAAGAAATCTTAAGTTGCCTAGGGAAATTTAATTTGGTATATCAATTCTTTATACAAAAGTGTAGGGGAATTTTTAAGTTATATAAATTTTATAGTTAATCAAATTTCACATTATGCTGTTGTGTTACATATTTTACATCAAAGAGAAACCTTTTCCCTTGTTGGAGTAAACTTTTCAGAATTTTACACCAATATTGTATTTTTAAAACTTTGTAGTTAATAATTACAAGTTAATTTAACTTAAGTTTTAAAGCTGGCAATGGTGATCTTAATTATTCTTTTCTAAAGAAGCTTCAAATTATTTTAGATATAAAGAGATAATAAGGCTCCTAAAAAGTACTCAAATACTTTTCTGATAATACTTTATTGCATTCATACCTTAATTTATTGAGAAAAAAACAACTCTAATAAGAATATTTGAGGCAAATAATAAATAAAATTTGGTTGTTTCTATACATAAGCTGTAATATAAAAACAAAGAAAAAACATAAAAGTATACAACAAAATTTTCACTGTGAGGTTCTCTAGTAATTGCTTTTCACAGATTCTTTGCTATACTTTTCCCCATGATTTTTTTTCTGGTTGAGTATATATGTGTTTGCCCAACAAATATCATACTGCATTCAAATTTTCTTTTATTAACTTTTATATATACTCATATTTTATCTGACATTATTATATCACACTCATTACTTTATAATATTAAAATGTTCTAACACTTCCGTTCTAATAGTATGTTGTATTTTATGTATAGCACAAAAAGATATATCATGATCCATTTTTCTATAATAATCATATGTTTCATATTTTATTATGGTGTCATAATGAATGTGCTAGGACATAAATAATTAAGGTCTTTTAAATTGATTAAGTAGAATAGATTCACTAGTGCACTTACAAATGCTTTAGTTGTTGTGTTACATAATATCTTTAATGGGAAAAATATCAACTCATATACTGTGTACATCAATCTTAACACTGAACAGATTAAGTTAGAATGACACTTTAAAAAGCATGAACAATAGTCCAGTGTAAGCCTTGGTCTATTCCCCAGATTTATAAAAAGAAGTGAATAATTCCATGCTGAACGAATAACACATATTAAAAATTTCTATACATAGATTCACCATGTGCTATTTTTATGCTCATCTATGTAATATAATGGAGCAAACAAATATCATCTATTAAGGCTGATCCTGAGACAATTGCAGTCAGCCTCTGGGTGTGAGACAGTAGATAAAACACATCATTAGAATTTCCTGTATTAGAGCTATAGTAAGATCTAAATGCCTTTCACATTACAGTTCTCCTTTGAGAGAGCAAAAGAAAGCTAAGGAAATGGAATCTTCCTTCCTTTCTGGGCTTTGTGATTTATGACAGTAATAAAACTGACTACACATAAGCAGACATTGTTTCAAGGAAATGCTAAGCACAATCTCAATTTAGTGAAATTTCTAGCATTCATAACATAAACTGTTGCAGCAATCGGCATTTCACCTCTCTAATCAGTCGCTCATAAAAGCATCGTACTGTTTCCACCTTCAAGATACACCATTTCCTTGGGTCCCCTACGAAGAAGAAGTAAAGACAAATACAGAATAAACTGGAAAGTGTGAATTCAGGACTTGTTCTGGAGCTCTGGAAAAATATAGGATTCCATCAATATTCTGCTAGTAAAACTTGGGGAAAGCTACTTCACTTTCAATTTTTCACCTATGAAATATTAAATGATAACACTAAGTGACTTCTAAATACCTTTCCATCTCCAAGAGCTTTGAAGCTGATACAACCCTATTAGTAGGATTACCTAAGATAGTACAACAGAAGGAAAATTTAGAAGAGATAAAAGCACATATATCTCAGAAGTTACACAAGGATTACCATTAAAAGGTTGACTGTGATACAGTTGAAAGTTGATCCTGGTTACTATCCCAGGATACATGTATCTTTTAATCTTAGCCCTTATCTTTTCCCCTATTTATTTTCATATTCACTACTTCCTTTATCTTTTTCCACAAGATTTCTAAGGAAATTTATAAATTGTCAAAATCAACCTCCTCACTTGCATAGTTAAACTGATGCAAATATGTTCATCATCTGAAGTGAGCATAATGACTTTGACAGGGACAGCCAAAAATTTAATTTAGTATGATAATAAATTTACCTAAAATAGTAATGAGAAGAGAATCTTAAAAATGAATTTAAAATTCCATATCACTCTGAGAACTAATCATAACAATAAAATAAAACTTGGAAACCACACCGCTGGGAGCTGAGCCTGCGCGCCCACCGCGGGTAAGCTCCCTGCGCCCCTCTGGCCCACCTCTGCGTTCTAACGACTAACTTCCTGTTCCAGCCAGGCCCAAACCTCACCACTGGGAGCTGAGCCCACGCGCCGGCTGGGTCAGGATCCTTGGCCTGCCTTCCCTTTCCCCGCCCCCCCCCTTTTTTTTGAACCCCTCCAGCCCAAGCTCCAGCACCGAACCCATCAAACATCTTGTCTGGCAACCGATCTGGTCCACGAGCCTACCAGGACTACTCAATCCCAAAGCTCCACCT
>PVJA010047944.1:0-14440 GCA_004027025.1 Myocastor coypus | reverse complement strand
CTTCCCTCCCCCCCCTCTGTCTGTCTGTCTGTCTGTCTGTATGTGTGTATGTATGTATAGGCAACATGGTATGGAATCTGTTGTGCCTGGTTGCATGCAAAAGATGAAAAGACTGTCTTTAGGGCACAAAGAGAAGTGGTCCCCCTTATATAGGTATTGAAAGAAGGCAGGGGACATTAGGCAGGAAAATTTTAGTAAAACATTTGTAGTCAGATTTCTCTGGCTGTCTTGTGCTTCAGTGGGCAAAGTCCTTGAAGCACTGGTACAAATTTTCAGGTGGCTCCAGATGTCCTGGGATCTGCAAGATTCCTTGTCCTGTCTAATCCTGTGTCTGGGGATGATGGCCTTGGTGCTGAGCTAAGTACCCTGCTTAGAATAGTGGCTCTGCTGGCAGGCAGCTTGTTGGCTGGGAGAGCCAAGTCTGATTTGAGCCTTATATGTAATCCTGTCTTTTTTGTATTATAAACGAAAAGAAGGGAAATGGGTATCTGTCTCAGGGCTGCTTCAAATAGGACAAGAGGGCTGAGTAGGCAACCTAGTGGGAGAGAGGTCTTAAGGAAGACGGCTGTATTGAAGGAAGCACCAGCATGTATCTGTTGGGAATGCTCCTGTGAAACACAGAGAAAAAATATGAGAAGGCATGGAAATCCAGACCTGGGGAGGGACTGGAGTTGTCATATAGGTTGCTGCTGACATGGAAATGCAGAGGCATCAGTCTTTGACTAGGGTAAGCTTAGAACAGTTCAAAAAAGAATGAGTTCACATTAAGGTTTTGTACAGGTGATTTCGGCATGTTAAGTGGAGATTCCAGCCATACTAATTGGGCCAAAGATTGTACATAAAGGGAATGGAGTTTTAATTGGGGGTGTAGTAAACATGGGGGAGGTATTTCATCCCTTATGTAAAGGATGCTTGGATTAGAATTACAGTAAAATCTACAGAAAAACTAATAAAATTGCTCAACAAGAAAGGAAGGAAAAAGACATCTGGGTGGTTTTGGAATTCTGATTAGCCTGACAGATGTGGGGATAATTACGTGTTACTTTTAGAAAGGGGAAAGTTCAGGTGAGAAATAGTCCCCTCAGAGCCTGATCTGAGGACAGGGTTTTGACACTGGGAGGGATGGGGTGATCTGGCTTTATAGTTGGTTGATGAGAAGTATCTGTTTGAGAGCCAGGGAAGAGGAGGTGTCCCTGACCTGAGGGTTCAGACCTTGGGGAGGTGATGGGAGATTTGGGTGAGGCTAGAAAAGGAAAGAAGAGAAAAGCTGAACTGACAGGGGGTCCTGTGGGACATGTAGAGATTGTAGGACTTGTCACGTAGGTGGTGACAGAGGTTTTGATTGTCTATTGAGATGACTGATACTTACCTAGATTTCATTAGACCAGGGATTATCGTTTATCTCAGCCGTTGCGGGGCTTGAGATGATGAGTCTTTGGCTACAGTTGTGGTTGTAGATAAGACAAAAGATCAGTTACGCAAGAATGGACCAGACAATACAATCAGCAAGACTATTATGGTTATAACCAGCAAATGTTTCACTAGGAAGATCTAGTAATAGCTTTCTATAAATAGGATAAGGAGGCAGTCTAGGGAATTTTAGAGTCTGATTTGGTCCTAACCTGTTCCCTAATGTTTTGAATAGTCAAAGATATTAGAAGGATCAGGACTGTATACACAGCATTCAGCTTTTATAAGGGCACAATAGTTTTGTTGTGTTCTTGTTAGAGTTGTCTAGTGTTGGAGTACAGTATGTATGTATGTATATGTATATATGTATACATATTTTAATTTAGTCATGGTATCTTTTATAGTAAATAGCTGCTATTTTGGAGGACTTATAGACAGGTAACAAAAGTTTACCTATATTTTTTGATGATGCTTTTATGCTAAATGTTTAAGACCAAGTTAAAATGAGAGCTGTGTAATTAAAGTTGACCTTTCATGGTCTGTGAAGGTCAGATAAACCTCTTTAGACATTTTCTTGGAATTACGCAGCCCATTCCAGCTTTTCTGTCAGTGTCAGCTGCCAGGATAGGTAATTGCCTTGTTTGACTATGTCTTGGTGACCCTTCTTAGGCACACAGTTCACATAGACAGACCCCGCTGTCTTCTGGGATCCATTAGTCTCCCCACTTTAACCCAGTTGAACTGTAGGATCCTGTAGAAAGGTTCTCTCATGTCCTGGGTCTCTGCTGATGTTAGAGAGCCAAGGCCAAAATATTAGGTGTTCTCTTAGCCCAGTTATCCCTCTAGCTTTGACCTCTAAACTTTGGTGGTTAAATAGCCAGAACAGGTTAGTTGTATCAGTTTTAGTTAGCAAATGTAAAGAATAAATATGAATTGCTTTTGATAGCTGTTGCCCCCTGTTAAAGACAAACATTTGTAGTCTATAATTTAACCTCTTAGAGGGAAGGACATTTGTGTGTGTGTGAGTGTGTGTTGAGACCAAACTTAGCACATACTTCTAGGTAGGTGCTGTACTGCTGAGCTATATTCCCAGCCCTCATAGGGCATTTTTCAGAACTTCTTTGGAGATTCTAGCAGGGGAATGCAGCTACTCGTATATCCCTGAACAAGGAATAGTCCTCCCCTACTGGGGGTAGTTTTCCTCTTCAATTGAGTGTATAGTTTTGGGAGGGATGCACATAGAGCATTGAGGGAGGAAGGGGATACCTGCCTAGCCAGCCAGATCAGCTGAAGCATCCCTGGTGATCAGTGAGGTGACTGATGTCGCAATGAGATCTCCCTCATGTCCCAGAACGGCATTATTAATCAAGGGGTTTAAAGTTAACTTTTGGCCACTGGGAGAAGAAGTTAAGATTAAAGAGAAAGTGCTGAGACAGGAACAGGAGAACAAGGGAGTAAGTACTTTGGACAGTGTGTGTGGCAGAGTAGTGAGTGGGAGTTGGGAGAGCTTGTGACTGAAGTTTCGAAGTTTTGGGAGCAGCAGGTAACTTGAGCTTTGTGGTCTGGACAGGTGGGTCTTCAGAAGGCAGCTTTGGATGGGCTCAGGCTGAATGTATGAAGATCAGTTCTAGTGGGCCCAGGCAGCTACGGTATTGTGGCTCCAGGGTACTGGGGTGGAGGAGAGAAACAGTATATTCAGAGGGGTGGAGAGGGAGGTGCCTCCTGCTATGAGTGTAGCCCACTGTGTTTGGGGTCCTGTGGCACAGGGCATAATGTGGAGGCTCAAGTTTTTCTTCTTTGGGTCGGGCTCCCCATATGTGCCCAGGTGCTGTGGTCATTGTTGAATTTTGACTTTTTTTTTTTTTTTTTTTTTTAATATAATTGGTACAGGCTCTCCCTACACAGCTCAGACTCATAATGATCCTCATGTCTTTAGCTTCTCCAGCACTGAGATTGTAGGCGTGCATCTCCACACCCAAACTCACTGTCTGCTTAGCAACCCTGGGGGCAGGGCATGCAGGACACAAGATCAAACCCTGGTGTCTGTGCTTGCCAAAGCAAGTGCTTAGTCTGCTGGGCTATCTTGCTGGCCCTGGATTTTCATATTGATGATGGCATGTGTGCCTGCTGTGTCTTGTTGCCATGCCTGTGTGGGTGGCAAGTGGGCTCTGAGCAGGGAAGGCTGGGCATGTGGGGCACAGGTTTTGACATTGGAGTTGTGCAGCCTGGGGCCCATGAAGTGTGAAGCAACTGGCTCAGCTCCCAGTAGGGCCCTTGGCAGTGTGTCTCAGGGCCAGCAGCTCCATCTGAAGCAGTCTGTCTGGCAGGAACTAGGCATCTGGCTTCAGATTGTCTTGGTGGTGGGCTTAGGGGGAAGAAAAAAGAGGCAAAGAGAGATTGGGGACTTACTAGATCTGAAATGCTGGGTGAGACCTGGTATGGTAGAAAGAAGCAGGAGGAGCTTTAGTGACCAAGATATGCAGATGTAGGTTATCAGGTGGTCTCAGATGAGGTGGAAGTTCAAGAGAGCTTAAAGCATTCCAGAGAAAGCTGACTTCTCTCCTGGGTTTTGGCTCCACAAAATGACCTGAGAGATAAGCTTAGACTACCAGGCTAGTATAAAGGCTTCATGACTTGAAATTTATTGTGTCTGGGTGTAGGCAGACAAAAGTTGAAAAGACTGTAGAGAATGAAGATAAGTGAAGTTGGCCCCCTTTATAGGAATAGAGACAAGTCAGGGAACTTTATGTAGAATGATTCTAGTGAAACATTGCCATGCCCTGAGCAAGCAGCTCTCGAAGTTCCCAGGGGGAAGACAGTGGGAGGATGGAGAAAAAAGAACAAGGACCAGAATGAGGCCAGGTGGAACCCTCTCCTAAAGTGACAGAAGAAGGAAGAAAAGGAGGATGGAGCTGATAGTTTATCTTGAAAACTCACAGCAGCTGGAGTACTGGCAAACTTCTGAAAGCTTTGTCAAATGGGAAATAATTCAGTGGTGCTGTATAACCTATAATCATGATGGTACTGGAAGTCTCAACAAACAAAGTAGGACAATCTGATCATTAGAAAATACATTGAGAGTGGCAATGTCACCCACCTGTAACCAGTCTGGTACCCACATCCAGATACGTAAAGATAAAACAATAATAAAATACTCCTAGAAATTTATGAGAAAAAAATGATTATTCAGTAGGAAACAAACAAACAAACAAACAAACAAAAAAAAAAAAACTTGCCAGAAATGTCCAGATGGCTAACAGACAGATGAAAAAGCCCCGGAGATAGAAGGAGAAAACTAGTCCATACTGCAGTGAAACACCATTTGGCACCTGTCTGAATGGTTGAAATGGGAGAACTTTGAAAGCAGGGGTAGTAAAGTAATGCAACTGTGGAAGTTTTCATAAATTACTAGTGAAAAAAAGGGTTAATACAACCCGAGAAAAACCAGAAAGTATCTGTGTTTATCAGTGTATTGAGAATTTTATTCATAGTAGTCCTGAAATGGAAACAGACTAGATGTCTGTGAACAGTAAGATGGATCACACAGTGGGATATTAAAAAGCAATGACAGTGAATGAATTTACAGCTTATAAGTATAATGTTAAGAGTGTACACACATTTAAAATGAAAGTAAATTTGGTTTAGGAGGTCAGGACAGTAGTAACTTTGGGAAAGAAGGAAAAGGTATTGATTGGAAAGCAGGTTAGGAGTAATGTGGTTGGTTCCTGGTGTGTGAGCTGAGTTTTATTTTTATTTTTTGTTGTGTGTTATTCTTCCTAGGGTAATTGTTTAAGCCATGTGCTAATGGTTTTAGTACTGTTGCATAATTTTGTAATAAATATGGACATAGAAGAAGAAACTAATGATTTAAACACTGTTGTATGTCAGATTCCATTGTATATGTCTACTTGTGGCCTCACTTAAATGTATTAATAAAGAATAGTCTCAGTGTGGTAGTATCTGCTGTATAGACATGAAGATTTAGACCCAGAGTAGTTAAGTAATTTGCCTTTCATGGCCTTAACACTTTTTTTGTTGCTAAGTGCTCTTCATAGATGAAGGGCCTTGGTTTCTTGTACATGTATCCATAATTATGTTTCTTAGTAGTTCTTTGTTTTTAACATAGTCCCTCCTCCTACACTGTTGGACTGTTCTAATTTTTTTGCTATTACAAATCAACATCTTTGTACATCTCATCAATTATTTTAAGTTAAAGTTAGTTTCTTTTTCCTTTGTTTGGTTTTGGTGGTGCCTGGATTTGAACTCCAGCCCTCATATAAGCATGTTAAGCAGGTGCTCTGCCATCTGCTACAGACTTAGCTCATTGTCCTTCACATATAATTAGCTTTTATTAGCAATCGGTACTTCTATGGACCACAAATGTCAGTTTTCTAAATGTATCATGGATGGCTCAGTTGTGATTCTAGCCCATTTGTTTTTACTTTTTTTTTTTTTTTTTTTTTTTTTTTTTTTTTTTTTTTTTTTTTTTTTTTTTTTTTTTTTTTTTTTTTTTTTTTTTTTTTTTTTTTTTTTTTTTTTTTTTTTTTGTGGTTAAGTTGCGTGGCCTAGGTTCTCTTAAAATGTGCAGAGGAACCTAGCAACCTCGAGTTGACATTGAGTTGTGTATTGTGTGTTTGCGTCCCTGTTGCTTACCCAGAGGAGAACATTATTAGAGCAGATCTTTGACTCAGGTTGGGAGAGCCCAAAGAACTTATTTGCTGTGTATGTGGCAGGTGCAGAATAGCATTTAGCAGTGATGCATTGGTAAGGCCCTTCTCAAGAATTTAAACTCTGAACTTATCTTACAGTTCTCAGTTGATAAAACTATCCAATGTGAAAGAAGTTTTCCAGGTTAATACAGTTGTTTCATAAAAGGATTTTCTGCAGCCAGGGAGATAGCTCAGTAGAATTATTGCCTGCCTAGCAAGTACAGCATTCTGAGTTCAGTCCCCAGTACTGCAAAATACATACATACATACATACATACATACATACATACATACATACAACCATGATAGGTTTTTCTAAGGTTTTCTCAATATGGATATGTACACATTTTAATTACTACTATATACTGAATATCATGTTATATATATTTATGTAAAGTAACATATTTTTGTAGTTGTGAATGTTTTTGATAATACTGTGTACACTAAAGTCCATATTTAAAGAACTGTCATGTCAAATGACAGAAAAGTTAGAATATGAATGCTTACTGTTAAACCTTACTACCTTTTCATAGGAGGAGAGACTTCAGCATGCAAACCTTCATCTGTTCGGCTTGCACCGTCATTTTCATTCCATGCTGCTGGCCTTCAGATGGCTGGACAGATGCCCCATTCACATCAGTACAGTGACCGTCGCCAGCCAAACATAAGTGACCAACAGGTTTCTGCCTTACCGTATTCTGACCAGATTCAGCAACCTCTAACTAACCAGGTAAGGTTATAAAGTGTCAGAAGTGATGTTGTAAAATGCTAGCTTATTTTTTAAAAACTATTACAATGTTAAATAGGCAAAATACTTCAGAAGTTTTAGTTTTATATATTAGATGAGATTTTGGATTGACATGATATTGTTTATTAAAAAGTGTATTTTTTATTTTTTTACTTTGTTTCACTTGAGACATGCAGAAACAACTTAAGCATACAGTTGTAGTTGCACTGTACAATGGAGATGGAAAATTACTATTTTAAAGAAGCTTATTATGAAAAGATTAAATTTAAAAAGTTATAGGAAAATAAGATTCTATTACAGTAAACTTAGAAAACTGATTTTATGTAGTTGTAAATTACCTTAATATACATTTGTAAAAATAAAACGCTTTAAAATTTAAAGAGAAGTGCTAGCCACGCCAGGCATGGTGGTGCATGCCTGTAATCCCAGCACTTCAGAGGCTGAGGCAAGAGGATCAGTGTGAGTTCAAGACCAGCCTGGGCTACAAAAGTGAGCTCAAGGCCAGCTTGAACTGCAAGGCGAGACCCTGTCTCAAAAAGACAAAAAAAGGAAGTGCTGACCAAATAATAGCTCAGATTAAAGCTCCTGCAAGCAGGCACAGTGGTCAGGGCATGCTGAGGAGGGCATGCTGAGGAGGCAATTGAGACTGGGTGTGGTGACATGCACCTATAGTCTCTGCTCTCGGGTGGCTCTAAGCAGGCAGATCATTACCAGTCTGATCTAGTAGTGAGACCCTTAACACCCTGTAGACCCTTCCTAAATAAATAAATACTTAAAGAGAAAATTATGCTTATTAACTATGTAGATCATATATTCACACTAGAGATCAGCAATTCATCACAGATAGATAATAATCAATGAAATCTCTTGAGATATACTTCACATATATGTGTATCTGTGTATATTTTAATATGTTCCTGAATTAGCTGCACTCACTACATTGATTCTTTACTGGCTGTAGAGGTAAAGTTTTACCACTGTATCAATCATGTAATGACAACTGAAAATTAATTTTAGATTGCATTGCTTTGTTTAGGTATTTTAATATATCAAAGTGATACAAAAAGCTAAGAAATTCAAAGTATTCCTTGTATTAGATTATTTGAATTATGTTTGCTAATTCAATAATATGTCTTAATGAATAATTGGATACATTTCAGGGTCATTATTAAGTGTCTAAAATATATTATAATAAAGTTTTGTCAGTCATTATTTATAGAATACATATAACTTGAGTTGCATTCCCAGCTATTGGTAATAAGATGAATGATGTCTCCACCTTCCAGATTCAGATAGGTGAGACAGCAGGGTGTCATGTCATCCACTTCACTTTCTGTAGGTTATTCCCTGGCAAATGAGATAATATTGACAGCTTTTTGAGCTCTAAGGTCCGCCGAATGCCTTCGCCTTGCTTTCAGCTATAGAATGGAAGAGAAGAGCCTGTTTCATTACTCCAGGGTAGAATATATAAAATAGTACGTGGAAAAGTCCTTAAATGCTTAGTCCTCCATGCTGACCTTGAGGCTTAGCACAGAAGTGTAACTTGGTATTTTAAAGCTGCTTTATATCTCTAAATTTGTTATTAATGGCAACACAATATCACAAAACAGAAAATTGGGTTAACATGAAATCACAGTGAAAGTGAAGAAGTTACTATTTTGTAGAAATCAGTATTTTCTCTATATTTTTGGAGCACATGGTGAAGCATTGAAATAACATTGTAATCTGAAGCCACTGTTTTTGTGAGGAGAATACATGTTTCATATGTATATATACACACACACACACACACACACACACACACACACACACACACTCCTGTAATAATAATTTCTACTGCTTAAAAAAGGTAAAGTAGTAGAAATTAGCTAATCCAGTTGGCGTTGCAAATGGAGTCTGAGCAGTTTAAGGTATGTTAACAATGTTCTATGAAGTGTCGAGCATGTAGCAGCCACTCCTGTATAAGGAGTGCTGAGATGTAGCTCAGGATTATGGGTTTGGTCACAGATATATATCTTATTCAGATTGACCTGAGTTTATTTTTAGAGAGGCTTCATTAGGGCTCTCGTTCAGTCAATTCCATGGGCATAAATATCCCTAAGAATAAGTGAGGAACTCAAGGTTGGGCTGATGATAATGACAACAGGCACTTACATGCAATTAATTATCACCTGTTGATTACAAGAAGCTCCTGGGAGGGGAAGCCTGTGCTGAGAGGCATGACATTTGGTGGAAGCATGATGCTTGAAGAGCAGGACCAGGAATATGAGCATGCTAGTCACAGTTGTGTGGATATATATATGTATAGAGAGGGACTTATGACCCTTCTCTATCTGCTCATTTTATTGGGAATGTTTAAGGAATTGCACATTTGAGCCTCTCATTAGCGTACATGAGGAAGAAGACAGCTATCCAAGGTGTAGGATCTGTTAAGAAGAAAAGGCAGGTTGTGATAAAGTTGGGGATGTTACTTTGGGCAACATGTTTTCCTTCAGGGGTAAAGAATGGAGTGCAAATTCTAGCTTTGCTTCTGGACAGATACTTGATCACTTCTTGGCCTTTTGGCTTTTAAGACCAAGTCTGAGAAGGGCAGTGTCCTGGTGGTATTAGAGATGTACTTTTTCAGCACCACCACTTAGAGGTAGTGAGACTTCACTGTCAGCTTGCTTTTCTACAGCATTAGGTTCCCTCTTTTGACCAAGTTTATCTTTGTTGGCTTGTTGTAAGGCAAGTGAGTTTTTGTTTTTGTACCAGGAATGGAAGCCACTGTACCACTGAACTATATCCCCAGCCCCAGGTCAGGTTTTAGGGAATAATTCAGAAGAAATTTTTCTCGGGGTGTGTGGCAGAGAAGACCTTCTAGGAAACATCTTATGTGTCTCCTGGGTTGTATGGCAGGTGGGCCTATTAGTGTTAGTGTCTTCATTGGAATCCAGGTGATAGTCTTCTAATGTAGAGTTTTTTCTACTTTAGATATATATAGGTTACAAAAGATGAGATCACATCGTTGCAGTATAGTTAAAGTGCTAGTCTTTTCTGTCTATTTAAGGTGATGCCTGATATTGTCATGTTACAGAGGCGGATGCCCCAAACCTTCCGTGATCCAGCAACTGCTCCCCTGAGAAAACTTTCTGTTGATTTGATCAAAACATATAAGCATATTAATGAGGTAAGGCTGTTCATTTATTGTAATAGCATCTGTCTAGCAGTCAGTTGTGAAAAGTTATTGTGTCTATCTTAAACTTGTTTTACGTAAGATTGTCATATGATTTTATGAAGACTGATTCACAATAGTATAATTATAAATAGTATTGCAAATAAGGTTTATAGGTACTATATTTTTGAAGCTATATTTAATACACTGTTTTTAATTTTTAAATAACTTCCTCCAGAACAAGAAAGGAGGAAAATGACTCTATAATAAACTGTGTATATGTTGTACTTCTGTTTTAGTGTTTATGAGTGTTTCTACTTTTCCCCCTAAATGTCAGGAAACTCTTAAGATATAGTAATATCCAGTTATAGACATTTGGTCTAGTTTATTGATCTCTGTATTTGTGATTTTAAATTTCTATATGTGTTCTTTTGTCTCTGTCCTGCCTACGGTAAGATAACTGAAAGCATTATTTTACCTTTTATTTTTTGGTAAAATTAATAGGATCTTTTAAAAAACAGTGCTTTGAATTGCGTGTACTGCTTGATTTTGTTTTGTTTTATCACAAAGAATGATGTTTGGTACTTTGGGCTTTCTTTTAGCTTGTTTGCTATTTGCTTTTAGCCTTAAGCCTGACTTTGTAATTAATTATTAAGTGATTTATTTATTTATTTATTTATTTATTTATTTATTTATTTATTTATTTATTTTTATGGCCAGCTCAGCCTATCCTGGGGGTGGGGCTGGGGCTGGCGCAGCATGTGGTGCCAGGGATTGAACTGTGGTCTCTGTGGCTACCTAAGCTTGCCTAAGCAGGCACTTTAGACTGCTGAGCTATCTCGCTGGCTATGAATTTTGTAGAAGAGACTTGCTTGCATTTCTTTTCCAATAGGAGCCCTACGCCCTGTCACATTATAGGTTTAGGCTTTGCCAGCTGTAGAGCCACTTAACTAAGGAAAATGTTACGTACAAAAATTTTAGGTACAAACTTAATAGCAATTTGATGCTGCTTGATGCCAATAGTAATAAGGAACATTTCTGAGTTAAGTTTTGTTTATTCATGTGTTATAAATGATACTTCCAACTAGTTGACATTGTTTCTAATGCTATAGTAATGTCAGTTTACTGATATCTTAGAAACTATTGTTAATGAATAGGAGCTTTAATGAAGCTTGTTTTTAAATATCTTGCCATCTCATGTGCTAGACTTTTTCAGGTATTCTATAGAAAGTAATTTATAATTTCCTCAAATCTAGTTACCAGTTACTTGAACTTTTTTTTTCTTTGCCTATTTTTAAACTCCTCTTATAAAGGAAAGTATAAGAAAAATAATTTTGTTCAGAGTTTAAGGCCTTTAGTGAATATAGGGTCAGTGTAGGGTTTTTTTTTTTTTTTTCTCTCATTGAAGTATTAGAGTTATTATGGCTTAAACTTGGTAATTTTATTTAATAAAAGTTTTTCTACATTTGAAACTTGTTTTTAAAATCTTAAAGTTGGTGGGGCTGATCAAATAGCTGAGCAGATTAAAGCACTTGCAAGCAGGCACAGGGACTGGGGGTTCAATCCCTGGGCCTGCTGTGCCTGCCTTGCCCCCAGGGCATGCTGAGATGGCAGTTGAGACTGGGCATGGTGGCAGGCATGTGTAATCCTAGCTCTTAGGAGGCTGTGAACTGGCGGATCACTATGAGTCCAATCTATTAGTGAAACCTTGAACACCCTGTAGACCAGTGGTTCTCGACCTTTCTAATGCCATGACCCCGCAATACAGTTTCTCATGTGTGGTGACCCCAGAGCAAAAAATAATTTTGGTGGCTACTTCAAAACTTAACTTTGCTACAGTTGTGATTCCCGATGACTTTAGACGACCCCTGTGTTTTGGTTGTTTGACTCCCGCCAGGGTTGTGACCCACAGGTTGAGAACCGCTGCTGTCGACCCTTCCCAACCCCCCCCCCCCAAAAAAAAAGCTTAAAATTAGCATGGGCTACAAAGGAGGCTTGAAGGAACTGGAAGTGGGTAAAAGTTAATTTTATTTGATATTGATTGCATTAGTGTAAATATTTCTCATAATCTTATGTTGTATGTTTAAGATCTGTGCCACGTAGCCAGATGAGGTGGTGCATGCCTTCGTTCCCAGCACTTGGGAGGCTGAGTTTGAGGCCAGCCTGGCCTACATAGTGATTTAAAGCCCAGCTTGCACTATTTTTTTTTTTAAGTTGTCCATATTTTATTTTTATTACTTTTAATAGGAAATAACAATGTATAACAATGTGCAGTTTGAAAACATGTTAGCAGTACATTTCAATATTTGATACAATGCGTATTGTTGTCCCCGTTAGTTATACAGAGCACAGGGTGTAGATGTTACGATTTTTCAAATCATTATTGGTACCACCAAATTCCTTCTCATTGAACTGAAAGTAGTTGTATATATAATCCAATGTTCGATAATCGCAGTGGGTTACTATTAAGTAAGATCCTGTTTTGAAGAACAGATAGACATCTGTGCTACTTCTCACTATATGTAAATTAAACATTAAAATATAACAAGGCCTCTTTTACACTTTGTAAATAGATACCTTGGGCCACTCTGAGTCCCCCGTTAATAAAATGCACTGCAGTACAACTAGACAGAAAATTTCAGTGTAGCCTTTCCCTATTGGTCTCATGCCTGCTGCCAGAGATGTTTTAATTTCTGTAGTTATTGAGGGTAAAAATCAATCAGTTTCCTACTGGTACATTTGTTTCATTTATTCTTCTGATATATGACCCTTGAAACAATGATTTTAATTACACAGTTAACACTATATATTCTCATTTCAGGTTTACTATGCAAAAAAGAAGCGAAGACATCAGCAGGGACAGGGAGACGATTCTAGTCATAAGAAGGAGCGGAAGGTTTATAATGATGGTTATGATGATGACAACTATGATTATATTGTGAAGAACGGGGAAAAGTGGATGGATCGTTATGAAATTGACTCCTTGATAGGCAAAGGTTCTTTTGGACAGGTAACAGTGGAAAATGGCTACATTTCATGAATTAGGATCTCTCTGTAAATCATGGGGGTTTTTTGTTTGTTTTTGGTTTTTTTCCTGTAAGTCATGTATCTAGATAGTCATCATTCTCTAAAGATAGTAAAACTCCCTTGTACTTTTAAAAAACTTTCTTTGGTGATGATTAATTTTTACTAATGATTAGGTGATTAATTTTAAACACAGATAGATAACACTACTTTTTTAATGTGGGCTTTGTGGAGTCTACAGAGGATTGTTTGTTTTGTATGTTAACATACTTCCCTTTCTATCTGATTGGACTTCTTTGGGGAGAAAAGAATATCCATTCCAGGTGGCACTGTAGGTGCTCTCAGTTTTCTGGAGGCTTGGGCCTGACTATGCCTGGCCTCTGAGTGAGCAGATGGGCCTCAGCATTTGCTCTTCCATCTGTGGATCAGCAGTACCAGTGTTGCTCATGCTCAGACAAGAGGTACTTCATTTTCATTTTGTGCTGTCATCCAGTTCTCCCTTCTTCACTTAAATGCCTGCCCTCTTGAGCACAGAACCCAAAAAACAGTCTCGTGGACCATTTATGGTGGAAAAGACCATAAACTCTTCTTCTTTCTCCTCATACTGTAAAAAGCTTTTTATCTATGCTTCCCTGGCTGTTCTCAGCTGGTAGACCTTCCTGTCTTCTATATTCAGAGAGTTTCTTTTGTTTGAGGTGTGTGATCTTTCTGTTCACCTAGCCTCCTCTGCCTTGTACTCCTTTTGCAATGGATTAGATATTAACAATTCATATACTTCTTTTGAGTAAGAGGATAGAATAGGGGTCATAATGACTCAGAATTATCTATCTATCTATCTATCTATCTATCTATCTATCTATCTTTATTTAACTAGGAGTCTGTGCATTTTTTTTCTTTGTTCTGTCCTGAGAGAACACACAAAAAAAATATGTGCCTCTTTTCAGCCTGTGAGGAAAGAAATCATGTGTTAAATATAATCATGCTTGGGACAAAAATTATGTTATTGGCCAGTAATAGCAAACTTATGGCATGCCTGCCAAAGCAGAAAGTTTATATCATTGAAAACTAAAAGGTTAGCCATAGCTGCCATAGGACATTGCCAACAGATATTTAAATGTAGAAAGACCTGAGTTGAACCTGTAAACAGAAAGCATGTTGGAAGAGCTCTAGAATGCTTTGGCTGTATCAGGTTCCTGTGATACATGTGTGATGTTTCCTCTACTCTGTTTTGAAGCAAGTATTCTTTCGTCTTTGTGTGTGTGCGTGCGCGTGTGTGAATAAGGGCTTTGTTTTTCAGTATTTGTGGAGTCAGAAGTAGTTTCTGGGTGCCAGGGAGATAGCTCAGTGGCATAAGCACCTGCCCAGCCAGTACAAGGTCCCGAGTTCAATCCCTGG
>PVJA010047943.1:0-14428 GCA_004027025.1 Myocastor coypus | reverse complement strand
CGGTCCCTGAAGCCGCCCAAGCTTTCCCAAGCAGGCGCTCTAGACCACTGAGCCATCCCGCCAGGCCCCTGTCACTTCTCTTTTGGAGTGAGGGACCGCTGGAGCCAGCCCGCCGCGGAGGGCACCATGATGGGGCTCTTTCTGCAGGTCTTCCAGGAGGGAGCCCACACTCACCAGCTCCTGGCTGTGAGACAGCGTGGGCCTAAGCACCATGTCCTCCTCTGTGGGGCGGAGCTGGTCACCGCCCACAGCAGGTGAAACTGGCTGTGACTCGCACGTGTCCCCCTTGATCTCAGGTGTCCCCCCAGCCAGCTTCCCTGTGTGGGCAGACCCCATGTGGCAGGACCTGGGCTGATTCCTGCGGGGCCAAGCACATCCTGAGCAAGACGGGTGGCACCGGGAGCCTACATCCCCCAGTGCCGCCATAACTCTATCTGCCATCTGCCCCCACCATCTGGCCCTCACTTTTTGAGGTCCTGAGTCCCCGAAAAGAGCCTCAACCCTTCCTCTTCTTCCCCTCTGCCTGGCGTCTCTTGCCAGCACTCTTCTGCCAGGACAGCCGTGTCCCCTCGCTGTGCTCCTCCTGTCTCCTGGGCTCTTGAGCCCTAGCACCTATGGGAGTGGCCAGGCTGAGCTGCGGGGAGGAGAGGAAGGGGCTGTGTCCCCCTGACTCTGTCTGCTGCCTGGAGCACAATGCAGGCCTGGGGGCTGTCAAGTAGATAGCCGTGGACTGTGTGTGGCATTCGTGTCTTGTGCTGGGTTCAAGTGACAGCAGAGGGCAGGGGCCACTTCGAGGCCGGGCCACAGCCATGTGGGAAGGGGCCAGAGAGCCTCAGAGAGCCTCAGAGAGCCTCAGAGAGCAGCGCCAGGTTCTGAAGCCTGGCTTCTTTTGCCTGCGCCCGGGGACATGTGGGTCCTAACCCCACAGCTCGTGCTATGTGTGGAGATGCACATAGCCCAGTGTTCAGGAGGCCGAAGCAAGAGGATCGCTGTGAGTTCAACACTAGCCCTGAGCGGAGATCCCGCTCACCTCTCAGTGCTGCAAACCGGGTCCTTTGCTCCGCAGCGGAACACGGTGACCCTGGGGTGACCCCTTGGGGATGGGGGTGCTCTGAGGCAGGGCTGCAGTGGTTCTCCATGGCCCTGTGTGCTGCCTTCATTTGGGCCCCAGGTAATGCCTACTGGTGGGTTCTGTCTGGGGCACAGTGGTGAGTCACCCAGGGCCTGGTGCTGCTGCCCTGGGTCCCCCAGCCACACTGGGCACGCAGAGTCCTTCGGCCCAGCCCCTCCAGCTGGATCCTTGCCATGCTGTGGATCTGCCTGTCCTGGGTCCTGTGTGCCCCTCCCCATCGGAGGTCCTCATGGCGGTGCAGATGCCCGGGTCCCGGGGCACCAGTGGCGAGTCTGGTTGCCCCAAGGCTACCACATGGCCTGAGGATTTAGGAGGGCAACTCAGGGCTCTAGGCCAGCCAGTGTCACCCCCGGCAATGGCTCATTTCAGGTAAACTCAGCCAAGGAAGAGGCGACGTGGCGGAGTCACGCAGCCAGGCACGTGTTTCCCATTGTCTAGTCCCTATGCAGCCTGGGACAACGTGGTCTTCCCAGGGGAGGGGGCCATCTTGGTCACGGCTCCTAGGCCTCCTGGCATAGTGTGCCAAGCTGGCGTGGGCAACCAGCCCCTCACTGGGCTCTTCCTCCGTTCTGGGGTGTGGAGGGTCAGGATGTGCAGGTCTCTTGGACCAGGTGGAGGGGAAAAGACTAGTTTTTTAATTTTTATTTTATTTATTTATTTATTTATTTTTGTCTTTTTGAAACAGGGTCTCGCTATGCAGTTGAGGCTGGCATTGAGCTCACTTTTGTAGCCCAGGCTGGTCTTGAACTCGCACCAATCCTCCTGCCTCAGCCTCCCGAGTGCTGGGATTACAGGCGTGCGCCACCACGCCCGGCTCCTTATGTATTTTTTTTAAATTAAAATTTTTTTTCTTGTTTCAGAACTTTTGCTTGTTTATTTATTTATTTTTTATGGCCGGCTCAGCTTGCCCTGAGGGCAGGGCTGGCGCAGCATGTGGTGCTGGGGATCGACCCATGGTCTCTGCAGCCGCCCAAGCTTTCCTAAGCAGGCGCCTTAGACCACTAAGCCATCCTGCCGGGCTCAGGATTAGTTTTTTTTTTTTTTTTTTTTAAATTATGTATTTGGTACAGGGTGTCACTATGCAGCTCAGATTCGTAGTGATCCTCCTGTTTTGACCTCCCCATTGCTGGGATCACAGGTGTGTGCCACCACGCCCAATCTCGGCAGCTGGCTCAGCGTGCCCAGTGGTGGGATTGAACCCCGTCCCTGTGCTTGCCTAGGCAGGCGCTTAATCTGCTGAGCTATCTTGCTGGCCCTTGAAGGAGGAGAGAGATTTGGAGAAAAGCGTCTGATGGAAAGAAACATCAGGTATACAGTCGCCCATACTGGAAAGGCTGTCTCTCCCGAAGGAAGGCACACCCGTGACTTGTGTTAATGGCACTGGCTCGCAGGTATTATCCAGGGAGGACCAGGGCCTGTGCCCAGTGGGCGTGGTCAGGGCGGGTCATCACCTATCTGCTCCTAGCCCTGTCCCCTCACTATAGCAGTGTCACCTCTTTGGTTGGAGGGCTACCGGCTTTGGGCTCTTTTCAGACAGCGGTGGATTCTCTGGGTGACACCAGTTCCAGTCAGAGGCTAGGTCCAGAGGTCCAGGGGTTGTAGTCTGGCACTGTGTGGCCACCACGGTGGCTTCCAAGGACAGCTCAGCATGGCGGGCATGTGGTGGGGGGGGGGAGTGTTCAAACAGCTTCCGTAGTGAGCAGGAGCACAGAGGTGAGGCTGGGCCCCACGTCCTTCAGGGTGTGATGGGGACCCCCGCCAGCCCCGAGGTTCAGGGCTTCTGACACCTCCCGATGGTGCTGTGTGGTGGCCTGCAGCTCCAAGCTCCCTGCTCCGGGTGCGTTTCTCTGTCCCGGATCCTGCCCCACAGCCTCTGAGCACCTGCTGGACGGCAGACATTGCAGCCGTCCGGGGCAACTCCGTCCCTGACATGTGGGGACAGGTGTCCGCTCAGTGGACTAATTAGAACCCGCAGAAGTGTCTGCCTAGGCCACCTCGGGAACCCTGGCGGGCCGGTCTGAGGGGCTTCAGCAGCAGCGGGGAGTGGTGTCCTTCATGCAAGCCTGGAGGAGGCCACAGGGGATTCAAAAGTGAGTCCAGGTCGCGGTGAGAAACCTGGGGTGGCAGGCAGCAGCCATGGTCTCAGCCGCTCTGCTGGCTCTGTGGTGCCCGGCCTCTGGCGTCAGGGTCATGGGCAAATGAAGGTGTCTTGTTGGAGTCTAGGTGCCCCAGAGGTGGGGCTCACCTGTGGCAGAGAATGGCGGCCGGGCAGTGAGGAGCAATAGTGTTCAGGGTGACTTTTAATGCCGATAATCCATCTGGGCTCCTAAAATCAAACATTCCCCAAATGGAGCTGTCTCTGGGTGTTCCTCTAGTTTGGTAAGTTGAAGAATAATTAGAAAACTGAGCAAATCTCTTCCCTTCAGCTGTGTGTGACTTGGTCGCATCCTGGAGCTCATTGGATCCTAGGGCACCTTGGGCAGCTGACTGGGCTTTCTAGGGCCTTCCTTCCCCTGAGCCTTCTGTGCCTCCTTCTGTCTGGGAGATTGAGCTGTAGAAAGGTAATGGGGGCGCTGGGGAGATAGCTCCATGGCACAAGTACCTGCCTGGCAAGTGCAAGGTCATGAGTTTAAACCCCGGGCCCCCCCCCCATGCACACAAAAGAAAGGTAATGGGAGTCCTTCCTCTTCCCCTCAGGCCAGGGCTCAGCATTCCTGGGCCTTGCGGGGCTGGGTAGGAGGCTCCGCTGCCCTCAGTGCTGAGGGAGGGCCCACAGGGGCAGCGCCAGGCACCTGAGCCCTGTGATCAAGGCTCTAGGAGCACAGCAGGGCACTGGTCTGGGTCTCAGTTCATGGCTGACATTGTGGCCAGGGTGGGACCAGGAAGCCTAGTCCCTCTGCCCTGACCTTCCCGAGCTACCCCTGCCACCTGTCGCTCGCTTCTAGGCAGTGCCCACCAGAGCCTGTGGCTCCTGTGGCTCAGGGCAGGCAAGGGAGGAGAGATGTGGGTGGACAGTTGGAGCTTGGCATGGTGCCACTCGAAGGTGTGTGGGCAGCAGGAAGAAGAGAGGCCACCGATGCCCTGGGGCTCTGTGAGCTTCCAGCCTTCCAGACCTGCTGGCCCAGGGCGGCACTGACTGATGGCTTCGTGTCCTCACTCAGGGGAAACTGGCTTCACGGTGTGCGGACAGGGAACTGAGGATGGGTGTGGTTGTGTGACTGCGGGACACATGCACGCGCACATGTGGGCGTGTACAAGAGTGCAATAGCGTGTAAGCACTTATGGATCATGGGGCCTCCACTGTTCCTTCAGGCCTGTCCCGCTGTGTGTCTGGACACCCTGGGCTCCAGATCCTTTGGCTGGGCAAAGGAGCAACAGAGGCTGGGGTCGTGGCGCCCCCTGCTGGCCTGCACGAGAAGCGCAGCATCAACCAAAGCCAGAGTCACCTGTTAACCTTAAACTGGGGGCTGAGTCCTGTTCCTCCCTAAGATCCGGCTCTGGGGCCGCACGCGGCACCCTGCCAGCAGTATAGTGAAGTAGAGGTGCTGTCTGTCCCCTGGTGACTTCGGGCTGTGGCAGGGGTAAGGGCAGAGCTGGGGGCGACCCCGGCGAGGGAAGATTGACTCCAGCGGAGCTCGGACCTGACCTAGGTGTGCGCAGGGACGCCGCCCCCAGCCCTGCCCCTCTTCGAGGACCCAGCTCCGACTAGGGTCACGGACGCTGGCACCGTGGCTGAGGGGACAGGCGCGGCTGTGTGTCCTGCCTCTGTAGCAGGGCTCTGAGCAGCAAACAATGGGGGATTGTGAGCCCCAGCCGCCGCCTGCAGCAAGGCCCTGATTTGGCCCCCCGGGAGACTAGTGGGGCGCAGCGGGCTGCACTGCCAGGCAGGCTGTACTCCAGGGTCGTCTTGGGGCTGCAGGCGGTACCAGGAGGCCAGCAGGCATTGCTGTGGCTGATACTGGCCCGATGTTCACCTTTGGGAGGGCTTCCAACCCTTCTGCCTGACTCGGGCCAAGGGCCAAGCGTCCTCTGCCAGGGTAGAGAGGCAACAATGGAGGTGGCCTTCTTAGAAGGACTTTCTCCCTGGGATCAGCTAGAGGGCAGAGAGAGGGGCAACAGGGTGGTCACAGAAGCGTGCAACGCCGTAACTGACTGGTCACACACACAGTGGTATGGCCCTGTCTCCACACCCAAACTCCTGTCCTCTGGGCTTCCGGGGCCAAGCTCCCGGGACCCAGGACTAGCAGGCTTTTTCCCGCTGGAGTCCCAAGTTCCAAGCCCCTTTCTGATTTCCAGGCTAAAGGTTGAAAACCTCCTCCAGCTGTTTCTGATCTTAGGGGCGCCTCTAGGCGTGTTCTTGGGAGAGCGCAGAGCAGGTCCGCACTGCGGTGGTCCCCGCCTGCCCAGGCCCAAGGCCAGCATCTCTGGCCTTTCTGCTCTAGTGCAGGGAGCCCCTGAGCACCTTCCTCTCTTGGTTCTTGGGCTGGGGGCTGGGGGAGGAGAGCTAGCCGCCTTGATCCATGCATGACCCAGGGCTGAAGTGGGTCCTACAGGGCGGGGCCCACTTGGCCAGAGGCCCAGAGTTCAATTCCTGGTCCTAAAACTACGAAACAGGGTCTGGAGCCAGTTGACTGGGGCATTGCCTCTATTTAAAGTTTGTAGAGGCTAGGATTCAGGGGTACCCCACTGAGTCCCCCAAGGCACCCCAGGACTAGGCTTGCGTGGCGCGCGTCTCCGTCGGCAGTGTCCGGGGTGTCCCTGGCAGAGCGCGGAAGGGATCCCGCCCCGCCCGTCGCGGCTCCGCCCCCGGCTCCGCCCCCTGCGCGCCAGTCCTGGGCGATCGGCTGCGCAGCTAGGCGCGCGCAGGTGGGTGCCGACCACGACCCCTGCCTGGGTCCCCAGCCCGGGTCCCTGCACCCAGCCCCGATTGCCTTCGGGAGCCGCGGCCCCCCACCGAGGCAGAACGCCCATCCCTCCCTCACCCCACCCCTACATCACTCCCACCCCATCCCGCCCTCACCCCACCCCCACATCACCCGCACATAACCCCATGGGGCCGAGGCAGGCAGACCGGGGCTCCTGGGCGGGCGGGGACCCCGCACCCCGTTACGTAAGAGCCGGCTTCCGGGGCCGCGGAGGGGCGGGATCCGGGCCAGGCAGGAGCGAGCGATGCTGGGGTGCTGGCCTGGCCCGGCCAGGGCGGGGGCAGGCTCGGAGCTCGGGCGGTCCGATGACCTCATCCCTGCGGGCCCAGGTCCTAGCGCCCAGCCTTGTCTGAGTGTGTGCAGATGCGTGGAGGTGGGCGAGGGGTTCAGCCAAGGGGCCCAGGTGCCAGCGCAGACCCCGGGCTGGACGGGCCGCCTGTCCCTGTCCCCCATATGGGCCGGGATGGAATTCGCTGCTCACCCCCACCCCTTTCCTGCTTCAGTCGCTCTCTCCGGCCCCTCACCCTAGGAAGAGGGCAGCAGCAGATGGGGGTTGGGAACGCAGTCCCCAATCCGGCCAGTGAGGGACGCTGCGCTGGCCCCAGAGCTAGGGCTCCAGTCCTGAGCGCCACAGCTGAGCGCAGGTTAGGGATGGCGAGGTTACAGCCTGTGAGAAGTCCCTCCGAAGCCCCCCTCCCTTCCCTGCCCGAGTCCTGCCTCTGTCGTCATGGCAACAGGGATTAGGGTTTCCTCCAGCACAGCCTGGGAAGGCCTGGGAGAAAGGGCCTGGGAGCACTCCAGGCAAGGCTGTGGGCTAAGAAGGGAGACTGAGGCAGCGGGAAAGCCTGGGAGCCGGGGCGGGGCACTTGTCCACCCGATGAGGTGTTTGTGGCGCCTCTACGCTGGGCCGGGCCTGGGTTCTAGAAGCCACAGAACTAGAGTGGCTCCAGTTCTGCAGGACCTTTTGGGCTAAAGTGCTTCTTTACACTCAGTCCAGACACCTCCTAGCCACCCCACAGTCAGAGCAGACAGGCCGGCCGGCCGGTGTTGCTGGACTTAAGATCCGGGTTCCCTGTAGTCCTCCCTGACGCTGCCGGTGCAGTGGTCTCTGCCCTTCCTGGGAGCACCTGGCTGTCTTCTGCTCTTTGGGCCTCTAGGAAGCCCTGGGGTCGCTGCCGTCACCCAGCACTCAGGTTCTGGGCCCTGTTCCCTCTGTGCAATGCCCATCATGCCCAGCCTGTGCCCGGTCACCCCATCTCCCCTAGGACGGACAGCACGGAGCTTTCTCTGACTTCACCATGCCGGTTGCTGCCACCAACTCTGAGTCAGGTAAGGAGGGGGCTGTGGCAACTTCAGTGATTTTGGGTGCCAGGCAGGGACGCAGATGGGCACAGCAGCTGTGTGGACTGGGGAATGACCCACGATTGCTGGAGGGGAGTGCAGGGCCAGGCTGGTGAGAGAATCCCAGTGTGGTGGCTGAGGTGGGCAGGGCTGGGTCAGGGAGGCCCGGCCAGGTGCCTGTGGCCGCATAGGAAGTTCCTGCTGAGTGAGCGGGCACAGAGAGTGCCTGCCGAGGCCTGAGCACCCACAGAGCCTGCGCTTCCTGCAGCCCGGGTTGGGCCCACGCCTGGTGAACCTGTTGGTCTAAGATGAGCAGCAGGCAAGGCCACCTTCTTGAGTTTTTTTTTTTTTTTTGGTATTTAGTGTTTGTGTGGGGGCCTCTCGGGTCTCTCTAAGTATAGAGATAGAACTTACAGTGATCCTCCTTACAGGCGTGTACCACTTTGTCCTCTCAATTGACGTCTCAGCGTGCTGCTGGTGTGGCAGGCCAGGGATCGAACTGCCGACCCTTGTGTCTGCCTAAGCAGGTGCTTCCACCTGCTGAGAGCTATCTGGCTGGCCCTACCTTCTTGATCTTGACGGGCCTGAGGCCCTGGGTGCAGATGCAGTCATGGGTCTCGTGCGCAGATGGGCCTTCCTGCCCACTGCAGGGCTCCCGCACCCGAGAGCCCCAGGCTGTCATGGCTCCTGCGCAGGTCCATGATCTGGCTTCCTGCTAGCACGTCCCCGGGGCTGTCTCCTCCTCTACTGCCCTGGGCCACAGCACCAAGTCTTGGGGCTCACAAGCCTGCAATCAGAGGATGAGAGGCCTCTCCTTCCGGCAGAGTGGCCCCATGACCTGGGTAGGCTGCCGCAGGGCACCGCTTTCTCCAAGGGCTGCTGGCCTTGCGGCCCTGGGTCCCCCTCCTCCCCAAACTGGCCTCCGGCACCCCCCAGGCTGCCTCAGCCCCAGCCTCACAGAGCTCACCACTAACTCTGCCTCTGTCACCTGTGTCCCCTGGAGATGCACAGGGGCAGCTGGGCCCCTCTGAGGCCTGGCCGCTTCCCGTCACCCTTGCTCTCTAGCTTGCTCTTCCTGGGGCCCTACAGGATGCAAGGCTAAGGGGTCCTTTCTGTCCTGCTGCCACCTTTGGTGGGCAGGTTCTTGTCTTCTGGAGGGAGGGCTGGTGGCTCAGCTTTGGGGAAGGCAGGAGCCCTTTCCTGGGAGCTGTAGGGCTTTTGCCCTGCCCTGAGGCAGCTCCCTCTACTTCGCTTCACCCCTTTGTTTGGGGAATAAGGTGAGGGTGTTGGACTGCTCTCTGCTGGAGTGGTCTCTTTAAGTCTCTAGTGGGCTTGCCTGCTGCTCCCTGGACTGCGTCCTGGCGTGTAATCCCAGCCTGCTGCCATGACAACTAGGGTGAGGGGCCTGGGTCTGCCTGGCACAGTCCTCCGGGAAGGAAGGACTGGTGGTGGCTGTGGCCTCTGGGTTCAGCGTCTCAGAGTAGTGGGTGCCGGGTGAGGAGACTCCCCCTGTGCTGCAGCGCTAGTGTCTCCAGTCCCGAGGCGTCCCACTGTGCCAGCCCAGGTGGCCTTGGCACCCTTTTGCAGGGGCTGCGCTTGGGGGCAGACCCGGGAGACCGAGGCTTCCTTGCCTGAGGCCACCGCGGAGTGGTACCTTAGGGCACAGCTCCGGGCTTCCAGGAGCCGAGGGTGTGGGTCCCAGTTGGGACCAAGACCCCCAGCCCGGTCTCCAGGCTGTGAGCGGCGGGCCTCAGGAGGGCGGCACACTACCTCCCTGCTCAGCAGATGCTGCCGCCCAGCCCCGCCCCCGCCCCGCCCCCTCCCTGCTGGCGGCGCTGCCATTGGCCAGCTCCATGGTACCGCGCGCACAGCCTCTCCCGCCTGCCCCGGCCCGGGTCTGCGCCGCTGGGGACACCATGGCTGGCAGCTCTGGCAGCGGGGCCTCCCTGGAGGGTCTGTCCCTGGGCTCTTCAGAGGAAGCGGAGCTGCAGAGGGAAGGTAGGAGGGGCGTCGTTAGCGCTCTAGTCAGTGGCGGGGTTTGGGGTGTGGAGAGGAAGAGCATCGCCCGACGGTGCTGTCCCCGCCCACACCTGTGGCCCGCAGATGGAGGTCTGTGGCCGCTGGGGACAAGGATCCCAGCTTCTCCTGGAGCCCAGAGAGTGCAGGACAGTCCCGGCGGGAGGGGCGGACTGGGGACGCAGTGGCCAGGGACCCCGTTGTCCGTGCTGCGCATGCCAAGGTCCTGCCCCAGGGCTGTGCTCCTCTGCTGCCCGCTCCCCTAGGAGGCAGCCAGTAGGAGCGGAGGGGGTGCCATCCCTCCTCGGGGCGCTATTCACAGCCGCGGGCGTGGGCAGCAGGTGGCAGAGTAATGATACCCCTGCCCATCTCTGCCCTGCCTGCGCATGCTCATGCCTCCCTCCCCCTCTGAGCTGTACCCTCCCCCTGGCCCCGGGCAAGGTCAGTCCAGCCCAGCCATGGGGCACCTTGGCCTGACCACTGCGTTCGGTGTCCACCACCCCGCCGGCTCTGCGTCCGGCCAGCGTTTGGGGCCCTGGCATCCCTGCACATTCCCCAGGAGCCACGTGTCCTGGGGGCCACAGGTCTTGGTCAGTACAGAGCGCGCAGTCAGGCAGGCAGGGATGGCAGTGCCCCCCGGGCACAGTGCTGAGGCTAGAGCTTTTCCCCCTGCAGGTAGAGTGAAGAGTGGGGTTCCCGACTGCCAGGTGGAGAGGGCTCTGGCCTCCAGCCCTCCATGCCACTTCCTGCTGCCTGGGCTGCCCTGTTGGACACTCAGGCAACAGCATGGTCAGCTGGTGGGGGATGCATGGGCGGCCGTGCGAGGGCAGAGCAGCCGGGTGTTGGGGAAGGGGTCTCGGTCTGAGCGCCTCTCACCTGCTCTCCGCCCTGCAGCCATGCAGCAAGTCCTGGACAACCTGGGGTCCCTGCCCAACGCCACTGGCGCTGCAGAGCTGGACCTCATCTTCCTCCGCGGCATCATGGAGAGCCCTATCGTCAGGTCCCTGGCCAAGGTACCATGCTTAAGGGGTGGGCACCCTGCTCTGGGACCTTATGGTTCAGGCCTGTGGGTGAGGTGGGTCCTGGGGGCAGGCCCCGAGAGTCAGACCTGGAACTCAGGGCTCTGTTAGCAGGGAACACTGGGAGCCCCTGAGCCCAGGCTGTGGTGCTTGAGTCGCAGAACTGGGCTTTGGGGGTTCAGGGCCACGGGTTTATGCCACCTCTGGCTGGGAGAGCAGGGAAAGCTGGGGTGGCACCTCTCACTTACCAGGCAGCAAGGCGGGGCCGGGCACATGGCTTGTCCTCTGTGGGGCTCGGGGCAGAGAAGCGGGGAGGACGGTCAGGAACCTGGGCTGCTTCTGGTGGTCCCAAAGGGCTTTGGTCCTGGGGATGAGGGTGCCTGGCCAGGCAGGAGCAGGGAGAGGCCTGGAGACAGGGGTGAGGACCAGGCTTGCCCGTGGGTGGAGGAAATGCAAGGTGAAGGTGGAGGTGAAAGGTGCCTCAGGAGGCCGGCTCAGTGGCTCCTAGGCAGCCCAAGGCTCGGCAACTTGGTCGGGCTGGTCCCAGAGGCCCAGGATGGAGGGGCTGAGGGCCTGGCCATCGCAGAGGCGCCCCTGGTGCCGGCCGCACGGTTGGCTGCCTGCATGCATGTTTTTACACTTTGTTCACCGGAGGAGGGGTGGAGCTGCGCCTGCTTGAGGCGTCTGCAGTGCGGGATGGGCTGGTAGAGACAGAGTCCTCTCTGGGTCAGGGGAGTGATGGCCCAGTGGGGACAGAGCCACCGGGGGTGAGAGCTGGAGTTTGGAGGCTTCGTCCAGAAGCGGCAGGTGCTCTAGGAGCAGGCGGAGTCCGGCACCCGACGGGAGTGCTGCAGGAGCACAGGCCCTGCTGGGAGGACGCGCAGAGCGTAGCTCATGGAGGTTGCTGTGCCTAGGTCACCTGTCACCCTGTCACCTCCCCATGTCCTGCAAGGCTGACACAGCTTGGTGTGGCTGTACACTGTCTTTTGGGAGCCCCGCTACGGTGGGCCTGGTCTTTCCACCCAGGTTTCCAGGAGGCTAAGGTTTCCATGGGGTGGGGGCTGGGCATAAGGAGAGTGAGGATCTGGTTGACACTGGGATGGACCTGAGAGGGACCTTATGACACCCGGGGTGCCAGGTTTCTCTTTCCATGTGGCTGTCACTGTCAAGGAGGGTGGCTCTGGCTTCCTCATGGTGGTCTCCTGAGCAAGGAGGGCTGCACCCTGAACCCCAGAACCCAGGGGCCCTGCTGGGATGGTCTGCTAAGGTCCCTCTGGCAGAAGTGCCCGGTGGCCAGCATAAATTGAAGACTCCTGGCCTCAGGCAGGGGCACAACTCTTGGCACTTTTCAGGTTTTTTAAGACATAGGGATGTAGCCAGCTTCTGCCTTTGGTCCGGGCACAGAGGGCTACACGGTTTGCACAGGTGCCACTGGGGTCCGTGGGATGCAGCTGGGCTGAGTTTGGGCTCCCCGAGCCTGAGTCCTGCTGTGCTGAACCCGGGGGTCAGCATGGAATTTCGAGTCACCCTTGGGCCCGGGTCCTGCGGTGTGGGCTGGGCCCCTTGCACAAAAGGTGAGGTTCCCCAGGTAGCCACATGGCATGGAGAGGTCACTGGCCAAGTGTGTTTTCGCTCACTCGGCAGTAAGTGGAAAAACTCTGGCCTGTAGGAGCTTACATTTGGGCATAATCTCTGTTTTGAAAGATAAAGCTAGCTGGCCAGGTAACACCAGCACTCTGGGAGGCTGAGGCAGGAAGACTGAAGGTCCCAGCTCAGTTCGTAACTTAGGGAGACTGCCCCAGCATTTTAAAACATGTAGCGCAGTGTGAAGTTCCCGGGTTCACTCCCCAGTATCAGGAAATTAAAAGGCTACAAATTGTTCTAGGAATGTGTTGAATTCATTGACACAGGAACATGTGAACTGGCAGCCAAGATATGGACGAGGCGCTCAGGAATTGTGGTGGGATCCCTGGGAGGAAAGGCAAGGGGCCAGCAAGGTGGGCAGCATGGAGTCAGCGCTGCGCGGGCCCTGGGTGGAGTGGGCCTCGTCCATCAGGCTGACGGGAAGAGGTGCAGACAACGCGTGCCCAGAGGAGCCGAGCTAGAGCCTTCACGCCCACTGCGGAGACCCTGGCCTTGAGCCTCAGCACCAAGGAGAGCGTGAGGGGAAGGCAGGCAGGCAGCATAAGGGCTCCTGGGCAGAGCTGGGCGGACCGCTGAGAGCAGAGGGCATCGGGGAGGCGGAGGAACTCGGGGCTCCAGGGTGCCAATGCGAGCCGGGCACGGTAACTGATGAGCTGACCCATGCATTTGACGATGGCACAGGTCAAAAACAGAACTAACCAAAGCCACTCAGAGCACAGGCGACAGATTTCCCAAAGAAATGGAGTCCACAAGGAAGGGCTTTGCAGGATTCCAGAGAAGACAGAGCCTCGCATAGCTGAGCCATGGGGCGTGAGGAGATAGGGCCACTCTGGAGGGTGCAGCAGCCCTCCACCTGTGTGTTCAGAGGCGCCTCGGGGATGCTAGAGCCCACAGCCATGAGGTGCCATGAAGACTACCCGGAGCCTCACTGCAGAGGCCGGAAAATCAGAGGACAGCCCATGTGGAATAAAAATGGGTTTGCAGAGATCGCAGCAGAAAACTGGGCAAGCGTGGGTAAAGAGCGCAGCGCACGGGCAGTGAGGCCTACAAAGCCCCAAGTGGATGTGATCAGAAAAGAAGCTCGCCGTGACACATCACAGTCAAAATCCCAGAAACCTAACAGGCACAGGCTCTTAAAGCTGTCAGAGGGCCGGCAGATAGCTCAGCGGCATAAGCGCCTGCTTTACAAGTGCAAGGTCCTGAGTTCAATCCCCAGTGCCAGGGGGAGAAAAAGCTACCAGAGAAACTAGATGTGGTGGCACATATCTGAACCCCAGCCCTCAGGAAGCTGGGGCAGGAGGCCTACCCAGTGAGACCCTGTCTCAGCCACCCCCCCCATCCTTTCCCCCAAAAAAGACAAAAGAAAAAGTCAGAAAGAGAAAACAAAGAACCTTTAAAGGTAAAAACCCACTGGAATTATGGCAGAAGTCTCAGTATAAACGTTAAAAGCCAGGACTGCATAGACCACGGAGACATGAGGACTTCCACCACAGAGAAGCCACAGCAGCAGCATCGGTCTTGCTGGGATCCAGGTTCTGAGCCGGGCTGGGGATCCTGAGGTCCTTGGTGTGTCAGGAAAGAGATCTAATTCAGTGCCCAGGAGCTGCTAGGAAATAGCCGCCAGCTTCCCAGACCTGGACGGGATGATTCCAGTGCCGAGGGTCAGATTCCCAGAGATGTGTGGCAACTGGTGACCACTGCCTGCCTCCATGGCAGGGGGACTACGGAGGCCATGCTAAAGCTGGCCTGGGTGCCGGAGCCGCGGCCCTGCGTCTGTGGGAGACATCCAGGGTGGCCCCACGAGGATCAAGGCCAGCCTTTAGGGATAGCAGCCACAGATGCTACCCTGGATCATAGTCACGGTATCCATCCCCAAAACATGTCACTCTTTGTTAATAGAACGGCCTTTGCTAAAGCCCGGTTGGGGTCCCCGGGCGGCAGCAGGCTCCTGTTGACCCCAAGGAGCCCTTCCTGCATTGCCCAGCTCAGGAGGTGGATGCCTGGTGCCTTGGTCATACTTGAAAGTCAGTCCTTGGCCTGCTGCCTGTGTTGCCCCTGAGCCGCAGAAACCACCCTGTCCACTCAGCTGTGTCCTTTGGGCTGAGGTGTCCCGACCTGCGGGACGTTCAACGGGTTCGTACCTGGGGGAGAAGTGGGGATTGACAAAGACAGGGCAGGAGACGCAAAGGATGAGGACAAGTCAAAAGGTCTGATCAAGTCCCGTTTATTGAGGAAGTGTGAGCGGTTTATATAGACAGGAGGCGGGGATGACGCAGGAAGAGGAAGCTGCCCTGCCGTGCTCCTCGCTCATTGGCCCGTCAGTGATGATTGACAGGTTCCCTTGGGACATG
>PVJA010047942.1:0-14420 GCA_004027025.1 Myocastor coypus | reverse complement strand
GATTACAGGCGTGCGCCACCACGCCCGGCTTGGGTAAGATTCTTTTTTTTTTTTTTTTTTTTTTTGTCATTTTGAGACAGGGTCTCGCTATGCAGTTGAGGCTGGCCTTGAGCTCACTTTTGTAGCCCAGGCTGGTCTCGAACTCACATTGATCCTCCTGCCTCAGCCTCCCGAGTGCTGGGATTACAGGCGTGAGCCACCACGCCCGGCTGGGTAAGATTCTTAAAGTTCTTCAATCTCAGTTTTTCTGACTGTTCTCTGCAACTTCCCCCCAGTTCTGCATTCTGTGTCTGTTGAACTCTTTGGCTGAGTTCAGGGCACCCTGGGCTATATAGCAAGACTCTGTCTCCAAAATGGATTAGGGATCTAGAGTGTGGCTCACTGGGGAAGCACTAACCTGGCACAGGCCTGAGTTTCACCTTTAGGGCCAAATATATTTTTTTTAATCACTGTAACTACACATAGTAGGCAGAGAAAGAGGAGAGAGGAGAAAGGTTTAGATGAGACAGGCTTCCTTTTTGGTGGCTCTGTGTTTTGGAATTTGTACAGGTTGAAGGGGCAGGTGTGGTGACACATACCTATAATCCCAGCACTTGGGAGGCTGAGACAGGAAGATGAGTGGAGACCAGCCTGGGCTACAAATACAAAAGTAAGCTCAAGGCCAGCCTGAACTACATAATGAGATCCTGTCTCAAAAAGACCAAAAAAAAAAAAAAAAAAAAAAAAAAAATAGCTGGATGTTGTGACAAACGCCTATAATCCCAGCACTTGGGGAAGCTAAGGCAGGAGGATTGTTATAAGTTCAAGACCAGTCTGGACTCCAAAAGTGAGCTGAAGGGGCTGGGGAGATAGCTCCGTGGCACAAGTGCCTGCCTGACAAGTGCAAGGTCATGAGTTCGATTCCTGGTCCTGCAAAAAAAAAAAAAAAAAAAAAAAAAAAAAAAAAAAAAATCACACAGGTTGAATATCATGTAAAGAATAAAATTTTGAAATTCTGAAACTTTCTACCTCTTCTCTTTCCTCAGTGTGATTTTCCTGGAGCACACTTATACAGGCCTGTGGGGAAGACATGAATGCTTTGACTAACACTAAGGATTCAGCAACTAGATGAGACAGCAGCTCTTAGGTTAATTATCATCAAAGTATTTAATATGTAAGTACATATATAGTTACATGCCAGGAATGGTGTACATACCTGCAATTCCAGCACTTAGGAGGTCGAGGCAGGAGGATCACTGCCAGTTTAAGACCATCCTGGGGTACATAGTGAAAGTATATCTGTAGTATGATATACATATAATATACATTTATATGTATATATAAACAAATTTATATGCACAAAGTGCTCACAAATGTTTCTAGTTTTAAAAACTTATGTATTTATTTTTTTGTCTTTTTGAGACAGGGTCTCACTGTGCAGTTCAGGCTGGCCTTAAGCTCACTTTTGTAGCCCAGGCTGGTCTCGAACTCACACTGATCCTCCTGCCTCAGCCTCCCGAGTGCTGGGATTACAGGTGTGCGCCACCACACCCGGCTTTAAAAACTTATTATAATAGGTACACTGCAGTTAACTCTTCCAAAATACTCCCCCTCACCTTGAACATTCCTACCTCTTGACCATGCCTCTTCCTGGTCAGATTTGGCGAACAGGTGTAGAGAAGGATGTGCTGTCATTTTTCTGTCAGCTGCTGTTCCCTTAGGCAGCACTTGGCTCCAACACTGACTGTACTTTTTTTTTTTTTTTTTTTTTGTCTTTTTGAGACAGGGTCTTGCTATGCAGTTGAGGCTGGCCTTGAGCTCACTTTTGTAGCTCAGGCTGTTCTCAAATTCCCACCGATCCTCCTGCCTCAGCCTCCTCAGTGCTGGGATTACAGGCATGCGCCACCACACCCGGCTCTGACTGTACTTTTAATCATACCTCATAAAACACTCATGAAATGGAAGAGAACTTGCAGAACTGCTTTAGAAAGTGGCAGGAAAGATGGATTAAGCGTGTTCTGGGGGAAATTAATGGCAATATGTGTTTTACTGTGTTTTTTAATTTTGGCATTGCATATTTTGATTCTACCTCATATAACTTAATGAATTATAGCAACAACATGTAGTTGTCCATAAGTATTCACAGGACATGATTCCATAACCCCATTTGCATACAAAAAATCCTCCCATACACAAATCCCTTCTGTAAAATGGTATTTTAATGCAAGCTTCACATATCCTCCTATATACTTTGAATCATATAGATTGCTTAAAATGAACATAGTATAAAATGAATTGTATGTAATCATTGTTGCACTATATTAGGGCATAATGATCAGAAAAAAATCTACATTTCACTACAAGTACTCTTTTTTCCCAATATTTCAGTCAATTTGGTTGAATCTTCAAATTCTGTTCCTGAGGACGCGAAAGACTAACAGTGTATGCATTTGGCAAGGTGTGTATAAGTTTTCAGGTTGTATGACATAGTGTTGTAAAACTTTATTGTATATATGTGAAATATCAGGGATTATGACATACTGTTTCATTGTATTTATGCTTTTGTACTTTCTTAAGTTCATTTAGTCAAGTGTTTTTAACTAGTTAGGTAGCAGAGGTGGAGGAAAGCACACCTGTGTCAGATATTCATACCTCTCAATTTGTATTTATTCTTACTGTTAGTGGTACCAAAGTGAATCAGGCCATTTTTCAACTAAGTGATGTAGACACAGAAGGATGGCTGCAGTGCTCTGAGAATGTGGAGAAGAGGCGGTGCCACTTACTAATTACTGTGCCAGAGAATGCCAAGTAATAGAGTAGATAAGCATTTTCAAGGTCTTAGTAGGTTCAGCATTTACAACTTTGAGAATAGTAACTCCTGGCTTATGGAGTTCTTTTTTTTTTTTTTTTTTTTGTCTTTTTGAGACAGGGTCTTGTGATGCAGTTGAGGCTGGCCTTGAGCTCACTTTTGTAGCCCAGGCTGGTCTCGAACTTGCACCGATCCTCCTGCCTCAGCCTTCCGAGTGCTGGGATTACAGGCGTGCGCCCTGCGCCACCACACCCGGCTTTATGGAGTTGTTCTGATGATTCATGTGAATCTGTACTTGTACGGGAAATCCATATCACAGTGTCTGATGCTTAGTGAGCCTTGTTAAGGAGCATGTTCTTGGAACTTTGTGTCCAGAAAGAAGAGAGTCTGAGGAGGGAAGGAAGATATGATCTAAGCAATAGTTTATGCAGAAGAGCATGTTACTTTTTCTTAAAAGCCAAGTGCATTTGAGGTTCATTCTTAGATGAAGATAGTGAAATACAAAGGGATATGAATGGTAAGCTAAGAGTAGGAAACTTTGTCTTAATGTGACACTGCCTGGTTCATTTGGGTTTTCTTTGTTTTGACACAGGGTCAGCATTATTTAGGCTGACTTTGGACTCTTTGTACAACTGACCTTGAACTTTGAATCTACAATCAGCCAGAGTGCTGTGATTACAGCATGGGCTACTACAACCTGCAAACTTTTTACTTTTCAACTGATTAAATCTTTAACTATTTAAGTCTGTAGGTGCTGTGACACATGCCCGTAATACCAAGCATTACAGAGGCTAGATCTCAAGTTCAAGGATACCTTGAGTCAGTTAATAAAACTGTCTCAAAACAAAATTTTAAAAAGCTGAGGATGTAGCTGATGTGCTTGCCTAGCAAGTGTGGAGCCCCAAGTTAAAGTACGAAGAAGGCTGGGCATAGTGGTATAGTACATTCCTGTAATTCAGCACTTTGAATGCCAGGGTGGTCATCTGAATTGCTTAGTGAAACCTTGTTTCACAAAGAGAAACATGCAGTGTGTAGACCTTATTGGATCCATATTCCAGTGTATCTAACAGAAACCACCTTTGTCCAAGAAAGTAACCACATTAACTGCCATTGGTATGCTATTATTGTATCAAAAGGGTTTTTATTTTATAGGTTAAAGGAGATTTTAAAAAGATACTTGAATTTTCACACAGTAAGTAGTTGAATCAAGATTCACTTCTGAGATCCTCTTAGTAGTGTTTATCCTTTTGTGTGTCATGAGCTCATGAGTGCCAGGCATGTGCTCTGACACAAAGCTACATCCCCAGCTCAGTTTAATTTCATTTTGAGAAGGTCACATTAGGTTTCCCAGGCTCACCACAAGCTTGCAACCCCCTTGACTTGGCCCCCTGAGTGGACAGGGCTATAGGTATTGTCCCTGCAGTAGCACTGCTTCTCATCACAGTTGCTATGATAGCTTTGCCTGTACAGACAGGTCCAAGACAGAGTCAAGCCTTAATGAGGGAAAAATTTGTACTATTACAGTTTTGTGTCTTATTTTCTGCTGGCATGAAGAAGAAATCTTTGTAGTAAAAGAGCATGCTAGATCAACAAGACCTTCAGTTTCACTTGTCAGAACTGGGCACATGGTATTATACATTGTAAGGAAGAAAGAATAGAGTTGAAAAAATGGTTACTAATAGCCAACTCTAGTGTATGCACCAGTAACCTTAGCAGTCAGAATTGCAAATCCAGGGCCAGCTGGGAGAGCTAGGGCAGCTGTGACACCACAAAGACCTCTTCAGGATATAAAATGAAAACAAAAAATGCTGAGGCTCTGTAGCCTGGGTTCAAGGCCCTGGGTTCAATCCCTGGTGCTGGGGGGAAACTATTCAGAGATGGAAAAAGGGAAAGAATATTACATTCATAGGTAGATGGCTTGCACTCTGGATGGAACTCCTTTTGCCGGAACATCTTTCCGGTTGATGTTATCAATTGTCAGCCTTCTGCTACATGTGTGTTGCACTTTTTTTTTTTATTCTCTTGCAATAGAGTCTTGCAGTTCAGGCTAGCCTGGTGCTATTTTTGTAGTCAAGGCTTATTCCTAACTCATGGTGATCCTCCTGCCTCAACCTCCTGAGTACGGAGAGTACAGGGGTACACCACTACTCTATATATTTTAACTGTTGGACATTATGAAAGTGAATTGCTCCTGGGAATGGTAACCATACCTGTAATCCCAGCATTTGGGAAGCTGAAGCAAAAGGATCTTTGAGAGTTCAAGACCAGCCTAGGTTGCAATGTGAGATCAAAGCCAGCCTGAACTGCATAGCAAGACCTGTCTCAAAAAGACAGAAGGAAAAAAAGTGAATTGCTGCTCAGTAGAGTAAGTGCTTGCCTGGCAAGTACAAGGGCCTGAGTTCAATCCGCAGTCCTGGGGGCGGGGGCGGGGGGTGAATTGCTGCCATCAAGCTGCTACTGCTTCGATGCTTCTCTGTGTATCTCCTAAGAATATTTTGTCTGTGATGATTTTATTGTGCCTGATTTAGCACTCAAGCTAATCGTGTGAATGCTTTCATACATTAGTGATGATAGAATCGCCCTTAACTGAAAGGTTTTCTCACCACAGGAACAATTCCTTGTCTGGACCTGTGGCTACCGCTGTGAATAACAACTGTGAAGCTGACTTCGGAGGATTGAACAGGAAGAGCAGCCACTCAGCTAATGTGTATGGACGTGAAGTAGGCTATAGGTGCAGGGTGTTGCTAGGTGCAGACTTTAAAGCTCAGGTGTAGTAGGCTAAACAGGCTCTCAGAGGCCAGTAGAGCTGGGTGCCAGTTGGTGTTTGAGGTGGACTAGGAGAGGATACCCCCTGCTTCCTGGGTTGTCCTCTCTGAAGCCAGGCTTAGAACGAAGCATTTCCTTGCCCACTGCCTTGTACCACTTCCATGGAGCTGGCAGAAACTTTGGCAGACCTCCAGGTGGAGGCCAGCTGTCCCATCTGTCTGGGGTACTTAAAAAACCCAGTGACAATCTACTGTGGCCATAACTTCTGCCTCTCCTGCATCACTGAGGCCTGGAAGGATCTAAAGGGCAGTTTCCCCTGTCCTTCTTGCCATTATCTCTGTCCACAAGGAAAATTTCAGAACAATTTCCAGCTAGGTAGTTTGACTGAAGTGGCTAAGCTACTACCAATTAGAAGGAGTAAGAGAAAAAGGCAGGAGGGGAGCATCATATGTGAGAAGCACAAGCAGGTTGTGACCCTTTTCTGCCAGAAGGACCTGCAGGTTTTGTGTCCACAGTGCAGTTTCTCCACTGATCACCATCAGCACTATATCTGGCCCGTAGAGAAGGCTGCAGGCTATCATAGGAATCAGCTAGCGAAGCGCATTGAACTCTGGAAGGAAAAAGTGGAGCAGATTGAAAAAGTGATTATTATGCAGGCTGGAAAATCAGTGGAGCTTAAGAAAAAGACAGAACAGAGGAGAGAAGAAATAAAATCAGAATTCGAGCAATTTACGCTGTTTCTTCAAAATGAACAAGAGACTATACTTAGGCAGTTACAAGATGAAGAGAGAGAGATTTTAGAAAAACTAAATGAAAACCTGGCAGAGGCTTCAGATCATGCCTCTGCATCAAAGTATCTATTAAGGGAGATAGAGGGCAAGTTTGTGAAGTCAGAAGTAGAATTGTTGGCAAGTGTCAAGAGCATCTACCAAAGATACAGAACTTTAAAATGCCCTGAAATGTTTGTATTCCAATTCAAAGATTATGGTTACAGACTCCCTCCACAGTATTCTGGACTAAACAAAATTGCCACGAAATTTCATGTAGATGTATTTCTCGATCCTGAAACAGCACACCGTAAACTTCTTATCTCAGAAGATAGGAAAAGTGTGCGTTATGGAAATATGCAAAAATTACCTCATAGCCCAAAAAAGTTTTATATCTGGCCAGCTGTGCTGGGCTCCAAGGGGTACAGCTCGGGTAGGCAGTACTGGGAGGTGGAGGTGAAAGACAAGCCCGAGTGGGTGCTGGGTGTCTGCACTGAGGCTCTGCCCCGAAGGCGGAAGAATCAGAACCAACCCTTTGTAGTAAATGAAGGACTGTGGGGCATTGGGCGGTATGGTCATGCTAATTACATTGCATTTGGTCCTAAGAAAATTAATCTTCTGCCCAAAGTAATACCTACTAAAATTGGCATTTTTTTAGACTGTGAAGTAAGTGAGGTTTCCTTTTACAATTTGAGCGATAGATCTCTGCTGTACAGTTTCGGTGATTATTTTGGAGGAACTGTCTGGCCTTATTTCTACACTGGAACTGAGTCACGACCCCTTAGAATCTGTACAGTAACAGATTCAGAATGATGAGTGAACTATTGGAAATCTTTATTTTTCCCAGTCATTGGACATAACCAGTTAGCAGTTTCAAATAGATGCAGTTAATGGTTTTTTTTCTTCAGTTTTTACCATAAATATTCATAATTTTTGTGTCTGAGCAGGTTCTAAAAAGATGTAATTATAGTGTGGCTGCCATTAGATAAATTGGGGCGGGGGGAGGTACCATTGGAAATTCCCAGATGTTTGGAAAATGTCTTTCTTAAATGAACATGTTACTCGAGTAGTTGCCAATAAAACTACATTTGCATGTCGCGATATCGTTGCCTTACTTTTAAGAATTAACCCTGTAGTAAAGACACACATTCCTGGACATTTACTCTTCAAAGATGGTCCTTTTTAGCTTTCATCTGTTTTCCTATATATTCCTCACTTTTTTCATGTGTTGGGGATTGGACCCAAGTCTGTGTGGCAGGCACTCTCCCTTAATGCTAGCCTGCAGTTCTTGTTTTCTTCTTTAAAGTTCTTACATTAGGGAGACTATACGATATTTACACATATAGGTCTGGTTTATTTCAGTAATGAGTATATGTTCAATATACATCCATTTATATATGAAGTCTTCAAACTTACCATTCTTTATGGATGAGTAGTATTCCATTGTATAAATTTTGTATTTCCTTGAATTTCCAAATATCTGTGTCAAAATTGTGTAACTGCTTATATCACATTGTATGGAAAGTTATTAGAATATCAATGATGGTCAGAAAATATCATTTCCAAGCTAGGTCAAAGATATTTGATACTCAGAGAGCCAGTGATGATAAGCTCAAGTACCTATGTTATATAGTAATAGTATCACAGAGCTTTTCTGCTGGAGGGTTAAGAATGTAAGTTAACAAACCAAAAATTGGAGAAAAAGAAGGGCTATAAGGATAGCTAATATTAGCCGGGCATGGTGGCTCACGCCTGTAATCCCAGCACTCGGGAGGCTGAGGCAGGAGGATTGGTGCGAGTTCTAGACCAGCCTGGGCTACAGAAGTGAGCTCAAGGCCAGCCTCAACTGCATAGGGAGACCCTGTCTCAAAAAGACAAAAAAAAAAAAAAAAAAAAAGGATAGCCAATATTTTGGCCCTAGCCCTTCAAGGTCAATAAAGACCCAGGATATAAGAGAACCTGTGCTGTAATATCCTATAACTCAGAGGTGTCCCAAATTTTCTGGTCAAGGAGATTATGGGACCTCAGTGGAAAGGGATGAATGAACTGTAGTGTGTCTAAGGAGAGTCACCCAGAGAAAAACATTCTCTCAGGCTTTCACAGAAAGCAAAATGGCCAGGCAATGGCCGTGACTCGTCCCGAAGGCTGACGCTAACGACAGTTCTACAAAGCACTGTCTATGGTCCCAAACTTAATCCTGAGGGGATTTGACCCTGGAAGATAAAAAAAAAAAAGAATGTTTTGTTATACAGGTCTTTCTTCGACTTGACCTTGACCACCCAGCAGGAAAAAAAAAATGCTTAATTACAATGCATGCAACGCAGAGCTAGATTGGTGAGATGAGCTTTAGGAGGCTTAGATTCAATAGCCTCCAACATCACAAGCTTCACTGGTGGCCCACTGCAATTGCAGAACATTTGACTGTATGTATCTGCTTCCTCTTAGTCCAAAGAGAAGTATATTCTTTTCCTTTTTTTTTTTTTCTAAGCAACATCAATAGGGAGGTGGGTCATGCCCACACACTGTACTCTGTAGGACGATTGTGAGGACAATGTGCAGTATGTCAACTTTCAAAGAAAAGAAAGGGGATAAGCCAGGCGTGGTGGCTCACGCCTGTAATCCCAGCACTCGGGAGGCTGAGGCAGGAGGATTGGTGCAAGTTCGAGACCAGCCTGGGCTACAAAAGTGAGCTCAAGGCCAGTCTCAACTGCATAACGAGACCCTGTCTCAAAAAAAAAAAAAGAAAAGAAAAGAAAGGGGAAAAGAAAAAAAAAAAGTAATGTTGATGATTTAGAAGGGTTAATGTTTAATTGTTTGATCAATCTTATATACATATAAGTATTAATCTAAACTGATCTGATGATGAAAATATGTAATATAACCATTGTTAAATTTAAACAATAAAAAATTGAAACTTGAAAAAAAATGCTAGCCTGCAGCTGAGCCCACGTTCTTTGACTGTTTTGCCTGACAGTGTGCTCTGCCTTGGGTCAGCTGCCATCCATAACTTGTTTTAGGGCCTGATTTGGCCTCATCATTCTCAAACGTAGTTCCACATTTTCCTCCTCAGGTTTCCTCTGTTAATGGAGGGATTCACATCTTTTCAACAACCCAACAACCTAGCGCACTGCGTGCAAAGGGCCAGGGCACCTGGATGGGCACCTCTGGACACCTACAGGGTTGGCTAAGGCTCCGACTCCAGCAGGCCTGCAGGGACCCGGGCCCACAGGACAATGAGGTGGGGCCTCAAGGCTCCTCCAGGAGGACAGATTGGCTGTTCCAGGCCTGATGGGCAGGGCATGGCACAGGTCAGAGCCCAGCGAATCTTCTGCAAATGCTTTCCCTTGGGCTATGGTCATGGAGATGCTGCAGGTCTGAGGGCTGCATAGGTCCTGGTGTCCTTCCAGGTGTGTTGCTGTGCAGCCTGCAGTGACATCTCCAGGTAACACAGGTGGAGGGGGACACCCAGAACCCCAAATGGAGCAGGCATCCTGGTCTCCCGCTGGCTGCTCCTCAGTGCGGTTAGTACCATGATGATACCCCAACTCCTGCAGCCTGAGCCCCACTAAGTGTTGAGTCCAAGTCACCTCTGCTGGAGCATCCAGCTGACCTCACCCTGTCCCCCACATGTTGCCTTTTCTCCAGTCACAACCATGTTAATACTTTCAGCCTTGAGGACTGAACCCAGGGCCTAGGCACTGGGCAATACTCTAGCCCTATTTTTTAATCATTATTTTGTCTTTTTTGAGTCTCGCTATGCAGTTCAGGGTGGCCTTGGGCTCATTTTTGTAGCCCAGGGTCTCAAATTCAGAGGAATCTTCCTGTCTCAGCCTCTCAAGTGCTGGGATTACAGGAGTGTGCACCACACGCAGCTAATCATTAAGCGGGACCCTGTGTTTTTTTAAAAAATAAATCATTAGTTGCCTATGCAGGACTTCAACTTCTGATCCTCCTACCTCAGCAGTGCTGAGATTACAGATGTGTGCCACCATTCCAGGCTACAGCCATGATTTTTTCTTTTTTTCTTTTTTAGTTGGCTCAGGTTGCCTTAAGGGTGAGTGTGGGGACCGAACCCCCATCCCCTGTGCCTGACTGGGATTGCCCACACAGATACTTAAACTGCTGAGTAACCCGAAAGCCCCCGCCCCACCAAGCCATGATTTTAATCATGCTCCATAAAACAGTTGAAAAAAATGTCATCCACTACTCTTGGAAAGAGAAAAAGTCTTGATTTTTTCACTTTATAGCTGGTCTTGAGCCCAGGGATCCACCTACCTCAGCCTCCTGAGTGCTGGGATTATAGGCATGCACCACCATATCCAGATATTTTTATTAGTATTGGTTTGTTTCACTTTTTTTTTTTAAATGTATTTGGTACAGGGTCTTCAGGGTCTCACTACATAGATCATACTCCTAGTGATTCTCCTGTTTTCAGCCTCCCAAACTCTGGGATTACAGGTGCACCCTTTTTTTTTTTTTTTTTTTGTCTTTTTGAGACAGGGTCTCGCTATACATTTGAGGCTGGTCTTGAGCTCACTTTTGTAGCCCAGGTTGGTCTTGAACTCACACTGATCCGCCTGCCTCAGCCTGTCAAGTGCTAGGATTACAGGCGTGCGCCACCACGCCCAGCTAAACTTTTTTTTTTTTTTAATGTTATGGCCAGCTCAGCCTGCCCTGGGGGCGGGGCTGGTGCTTCATGTGGTGCCAGGGATCGAACCGTGGTCCCTGAGGTTGCCTAAGCTTGCCTAAGCAGGTGTTTTAGACCACTGAGCCATCTTGCCAGCCCACAGGTGCACCCGATTAACCCAGTCTGAATTGTGTCTCAGTGCACATCCTGGGGACAAGTCAGCAGGGGGCCAGTGATCAAACCTCAGCAGTTGTGCTCTGCCTAAGCAGGCATTTTAGTCTGCTGAGCTATCTGGCTGGCCCTGCTTTACTTTTATTAATACATGTTTGTGATACATAATGATTCCATTAATTGTGGTTCCTCACACCTATTACTACCCTCATCTCTTGGTCTCGTTCCAGTTTGCAAAAGGAAAGCATTCTTTGACATGTGTAATTGAAGTGTAGAATTCTGGAAAGCAGTTTAATTTTTAAGATTGTCCCTAAGCCAGGCATGATGGTGCACACCTGTAATCACAGCACTTGGGAGGCTGAGACAGGAGGATCTGTGCGAGTCCAAGACCAACCAGGACTACAAAAGTGAGCTCAATGCCAGCCTGAACTACATAGCGAGTCTCTGTCTTAAAAAAAAAAATAAATAAATAAACAACAACAAAAAAAATAAAATAAAATAAACAATAAAAGAATTGGGAAAAAAAAAAAGACAATAAATAATTGTCCTTGCCTGTCATGGTGACGCATGCCTGTGATCCCAGCACTTGAGAGGCTGAGGCAGGAAGACTGCCAAGAGTTAAAGCTGGCCTGCACTATAGAGTGACACCTTGTTTCAGAGAAGGTGTGGTGAAGTGAGGGATGGAGGGGAGAAGAGAAGATTGTCTATTAGGTGAATTGAAATTTATAATTGATGACTAAAAATTCATCTTCTTTGGCTGCCTGGGGTTGCTAAATTTTCAGCACTATTCTTTTTTTTTTTTTTGTCTTTGTGAGACAGGATCTCGCTATACAGTTGAGACTGGCCTTGAGCTCACTTTTGTAGCTCAGGCTGGTTTCAAACTCACACCAATCCTCCTGCCTCAGCCTCCAGAGTGCTGGGATTACAGGCATGCAGCACCACGCCCGGCAGCATTATTTATTCTTTAAAAAAAAAAAGCTCTATGTTGGTGAGCTCCCAGGCTGTGCTTGGATTTGAGATCATCTTGCCTCAGCCTTCCATCATTACTAGGATGACAAGAGAGGGACAGGAAGAGGGTCCCTGGTGGGTGTTACCCGCATGCCCAGTCTTAATCGCCATCTCATCACACCCCTGGGGCAGGGTAGCATGGCAGGCTTGGATGGAACTTCTAACCCCCCCTTTTAACTTTTGTGAGAGGACCTTTTTTATTGTTTTATGGGAACTGGGTTCGAACTCACAATCTTGCACTTGCCAGGTAGGCATTTGTGCCACAGAGCTATCTGTGAGGGGTTCTTGATAAATTATCACATTGCCTATGCAAGATCTGAATGTTGTCAAACTGCCTCCATCTCCCGGATTTCTGGGGTTCTACCCCTGTACCATCATGCCTTGCAAAACATGTTTCTCAAACCCACAATTGAGCAGGGGAGATAGCTAAGAGGCCTAAGTGCCCACCTGGCAAGCCCAAGGTCCTGGAGGCCATTGCCTCCCATATCCCTCCAGGAAGCTCCCGGCATTGGCATGCATTCTGTCCTCAGTCCTCATGCATTCTCCTCCTGGAATTGTCCAACCAACAACATGACTAAGGGGGAGGAGACTGAGACTGAGGTGCCAGGTAAAAATCGCCTATCAATTTCTCAACCACGCCAGGACAGAAGGTTCTAGATAGGTCTAGAACAGCGGTTCTCAACCTGTGGGTCACGACCCCGGTGGGAGTCAAAGGACCAAAACACAGAGGTTGCCTAAAGCATCAGAAGGAGGAGTAGGAGAGTTGTGCAGGAAAAGGACCCACAGTTCTCTTCCACCAGTTTGACACCACCTCCTTCAACTCCTTTTTCAAGACGGCCTAGGGCAGGCAGAAGTGGTGAATCCATGGCTGGCGAGCCGCAGCAGACACCTGGAGCCCTCTCTGTTGGCACATGTGCCAAGCCCCCAGAGCTTGGCAGTGGGCAGCCAAAGCATCTTCCAGATCTAAAATGAATACGCAAGATTCTACAACCCTTGGAACATGCCACAAGCCACCAGGAAGTCTACAAGGAATGTTCTAGCATTCCATAGCTACAAGGAAGATGGCTAGCAACACATTTTTGCAATTTTGTAAAATATGAGCTTGTTTCCTACCTCTCCAGATAAAGCCAACTTTGAGATATTTGTTTGTTTGTTTGTTTATTTATTTATTTATTTATTTTTGTGTTTTTGAGACGGTCTCACTATGCAGTTCAGGCTGGCCTTGGGCACACTTTTGTAGCCCAGGCTGGTCTCAAACTCACACTGATCCTCCTACCTCACTCCCACGTGCTGTGATTACAGATGTGTACCACCATGTCCCACCTGTTTTCAGCTCTTTTTTTTTTTTTTTTTAATTTTTTTGGCAGTACTGGGGTTCAAATTCACGACCTTGCACTTGCCCATTAGGCACTTGTGCCACAGAGCTATCTCCCAGCCCCACCATATTCAGCTTTGAGCTATGTAAAATCTGAGATAAGACTGGGACTGTCAAATGACTCGAGGGCTGCTCCAGTTGCTCTCCAGCTAAGGAAAGGCTGAGGTGTGCTAGAGTAACGGCCTGCATGAAACAGCGAAGATCACATTAACCCTGCAAAGGCATGCCAAATGTAAACATTTACCTATCAATAAAAAGCTATAAAAGGACCAGCGAGGTAGCTCACGGACTAAGCACCTGCTTTGGCACAGTGACCAAAGTTTGATCCTGGATCCCACATGCCACACCGGCCTCACCCCCAAGGCACACTGAGCCTGACTGAGTTCAGGCGTGGTGGCACACACCTATAACCCCAGCACTGAGAGGGGCTGCAAACAGGAAAATCACTGAGTGTGAGCTACATAGTGAGACCCTGTACCAAATACATAAATGAAAATTTATTTTTTAATAGTTTTGTTTTTAGCCCAGCGTGGTGGCTCACACCTGTAATCCCAGCACTCGGGAGGCTGAGGCAGGAGGATCTGTGAGAGTTTGAGACCAGCCTGGGCTACAAAACTGAGCTCAAGGCCAGCCTGAACTGTACAGCGAGACCCTGTCTCAAAAAAGACAAAAAAAAAATAAATAAATAAATAAAAGCTTTGTTTTTTTATATTTGTTTATTATTTTTATTTGTTTATTTTTTGTGGAACAAGGATCAAACTCTGGACCTTGCGCTTGCCAGGCAGGCACCTGTGCCCCTGAACTATCTCCCTGGCCCATTTATTTCTTCTTTTTTTTTTTTGGTCTTTTTGAGGCAGGGTCTCACTATGCACACTATGCCACTATGCAGTTCAGGCTGGTCTTGAGCTCACTTTTGTA
>PVJA010047941.1:0-14431 GCA_004027025.1 Myocastor coypus | reverse complement strand
ATACATACATACTAGTACCATAGAGTGAAACTTGTACCTACCACGAAGATGCTGGCTTAGGGCAGAGGCCATCATTGAAGACATTTGCCACCCTTGAAAACAATGTAGAAACTAATATTACCTCCCTCTTATGGACCTTCTTCCTCAGTATAAATTGTTTCATTTCTGAGAAACACCAAGCAAACTCTTTTCCACGGTCCATTGCCCGTGGTCCATTTAGGATCCCATCTGCAGGCTTACCTCCCTCTAGGTTCTGTGCCGAGCTCAGGGCCAGCAGAGCCACCGCCAACAGGACCAACAGCATCCTGACAGTAGCCATGGCGTCTTCTCCCTCAATGCTGGAGGGACTTCGGACACAACCTTTATAAGGCCAGGAGTACAAGGGCGCCTTTGAAGTCTTTGGGGTGGGTGCTTCTCACTGGCGTTTCCGTCTGAGCCTCGGCCAGACTTGAATGACATTAAAAAGCTGATCAGGCTCCTCAAGGAAAAGTCAGGAATTTCCCTGAGTTCTTTAAATTGATTTTTTATTCTCCTCAACTATTAGGTTTCCTTATAAACATTAATGATTGTCTTCCATGTTTCCATCTTACATTCGGCACTACGGCTCTCCGTTCTGCTTCCGTACCTAACATTGCGCAAGCTCTGCGCACACCTATTTCCTTCAGTTCCCTTTCTCCTAGAGGGAGCCAACAGTACCCTCATGCAATGAAAGGCCGGTGATCCACAAGCTCAAAACACAACACGGCATCAAGAAAGAGTCAGACAGATTATCTTACCTGGCTTGCAAAAAAAGAAAACAAATTCCTGGTAAACAACAAAATCCCACTTCAGACTTCTGAAGATTGTGGTTACTTAGAACATGCTTGAGTTCATAAACTGAATGGACTATAAAGCCTTAAAACTAGAGAGTGTCACAATAGTGAGTACACTGGGAAATACTATCTGCTTTAAGATTCATTGAGTAAATACAAGTGCTTAGCTTGGAAAGCGAAGAGGGTGAATAAACAAGATAGCTGTTGTGGTACAAAGAACAGTCTCGTTTCTATATGCTGGAATATACAAAAAAAAGCTACTGAACAATACAAGGAGAAAATGTGTGTCTTACTATACAACAATTCTTTAGGCTTATTCATTTTAAAGTATACTAAATAAGTTGCCATTACTTTAGAATAATGTAAAATAAATTTTAATTACTGAAGTTTAAAATAATGCAATGAGTTCCCAGGAAATTAATTTCAACCATCTGTTCATGTGCAGCAACGAGTGGATCTATGGCAAGAATGTGAAGCCCGAGTGTCCTTGAAGTGGAATCACTTGTGTGCAACTATTCCCTTAAAATGCGAGCAGTCCCAGTGCGGGGAGGCTGAAAACAGGGGGTCACTACGACTCTGATCTGTGTAGTGAGACCCTGTAGACCCTGTATTAAATATATAAAAATAAATAAATGAAACTGCATCAGTAAGGGTTGGGATATAGCTCTATAGCATGACACCTGCCTGGAAAGCACAAAGTCCTGAATTTGATTTCTGGCACCAAAAAGGAAAAAAAAAAAAAAAAACAGGAACGTGAGCAGTAGAAGAAGGCTTCCCCCTTCCCCTAAGCAAAAGGCAAAAGGCAGTACATTCTACTCACTCCAATAATCAAAAATCTAACAACCATTTTGACACAAAACGTACTCTCAGTTCTATGTCTTTGACCCAATTGAAAGGCTCACCCTCAAGAGAGCTGCATTAAAAAGCTGAATACTATTTTTGAGGGTTATTTTTTTCCCTATCAGCTAAGTCCTGCTACCAAAAATAAAACTATTAGAATGTATTTAGGCAAGTCACTGATCTCCTGGCCACAAGTTATTTTCAGCTTTCATTAATTCATCGTTTGTGCAGAGATTCTTTCTCCCATCTCCAAGGAAATGGTTTTCTCCTTTGTTTCTTTCTCCTAAAAATATGTCAAAGGTATCCTTGAATATATTTTGATCTTGCTTCTTTTGTAGTATATTTCTGAGTTTTCTTTCATTTCACTCCCAAATGTAATGATTGTTCTAGTGGTGCTTTTAATAGATTGAAACAGGATCTCACTATAGAGTGAGTTCAAGACCAGCCTGGGCTATAAAAGTGAGCTCAAAAAAAAAAAAAAAAGTGAGCTCAAGGTCAGCCTGAATGTCATAGTGAGATCCTGTCTCTAAAAGACAAAAAAAAAAAAAAAAAAATTAAGCCTAGTATCACTTCTGTTAAGAATTCTTCCTTTGATAAGATATGCATAAACTTGCATAAACTCGTGCTTTAGACCACTGAGTTATGTCACTGGCCCCAGTACAGTTATATTTAGACTACGTGTGTCTATATAGACTAAATTTTCATAACCTTTATAGTAGAAAGTTTGTCTTACTCACTTTGTATCTCTAGCACAGCACAAAGCCCTGATATCTGAGAACATATAATAAAAAATTTGTTGGATTGGGCTGCTCTGCTCAATTTGAAAAGAATTTTATACATATATACATACTTGGCTATATACTGCAAGTAAAGCAGCAGATACTTGGAGGTCTGTAGACAAGTCTGACACAAAGTCCTCTCCTCTAAACTTGTGGAGATCAAGGCCTGAAGAACTGTGATGGTTGAAGGCAAGAGTATAGGAAGGAATAGCAGACAGTGAGGGTGTTTACTGTTCTCTACAATTTTTGGAAATGAGACACTGATTTTTCACAGAAGCTAGTTTAAATAATTTATGGACCATCATAAGAAAAATAAATTCAATCATTACAAAGAATTCAGTAGACATGGATACATACCATACACATGGAAAAACATCTAACCTACATTGGTAAATACAACAAAGATTGGTATGACCCCTTGTCTGTTTACTACAATTACCAGTAATATCTCCAGTTTCATGGATATGTGCACCTATGGATGAGTAAAACAGATAATGGTGTCCAAAAGATCTGAAATTGTGATCAAAACTTTATAGGTTACTTTTTATGGATATGAAATTGTAACAGAGATCAGTTAGGCTTCACTCTCTTTATCATTTGCTTATTTGTTGTTTTGTTTTGTTTTGTTTTGATCTGGTACAGGGTCTCACTACACAGCTTGGACTTGTAGAGACCCTCCTGCTTGCAGGCTCCCCAGCACTAGGATAACAGGGGTGCACCACAACCCTGGCTCAGTCTCTGGCTCAGCGTGCTAAGGGTGGGGCAGGAGTGGCAGACAGGACCGGGAATCAACCCTGGTACCTATGCTCACCAAAGCAGCTGTTAGTCTGCTGAGTTATCTCGCTGGCCTTTATTCTTTGTTTTATAATGGTGTGTGTGTGTGCGTGCGTGTGCGTGCGTGCGTGCGTGTGTGTGTGTGTGTGTGCGCGCGCGCGTGCGCGCGCACGGTAGTGTAGGGGGGACATAGGCAGTGTTATTAGGCAGAGTTAGAAAATAAGAGAGAATAGGGAAAAGACTCCAGTTTGAGTAATTCAATGGGCACACTCTGATATAAGAGACTCAAATTGACTATATTGTTTATTTATCTTTAAAGGCACTAATCAAAGGGAAAACATTTGTCAGTAGGCTGTGGTCTCACAGAATTAGAGGAACACCCCACAATTTTCCTTTCCTCAGCTTCCTGCTTCCTCCTTTGCTTTTGCCAGGTCCAGATCTTGCACGTTAATTATGAGTTCAAATCTAAGCTTTGTGCTGGTCACATGGCACATTCCTTCCCATCATCCAACATTTAACTTGTTTCAAGCCTTAATCCCACCTGGCTTTGGGATGTTGTGACATTTACCTGCTTTCACCTGATCATCGACCTTTCCTATAATGCCTTAATTACAGAGCTTCCTTCCAAATGTAATCTCCATTTCACCTTAGAATTAATAGGAGCCATGACTTTACTTTCAATGTTTGTATGCCCAACCTTGAGACCAATAGAGAGTATTTTATCATTAACTCTTAGTAGGCCTGAGTTATATATCCAAAGTGGGATCTAAGTCCTTTTAGCTAACTCCTATTTAATCTAATTCTGATAAGCTTGAAAAAAAAATAGGTGCTATTATCTCTCCTATGTTGCATTTAAATAAACTGTGGCATACACTGTACTTGTCTAATAGATCCTTTGTGTGAACCTATGGGGCCCATTTACCCAGAGAACTCCAACTTTACCCACTATATTGTACAACACACTACTCTTTGTTGCTCTCATTGATAGTTCTGACCCACTCCACTTGCATTTTAATCCCTATTTGTTTTTGTTCCTGTTTTTTCTTTAGAAATCAGCAGTATGGGTGCAAAAAAAGGTCTACATTAAAACCCTTTGTTGGAATGCTTTACACTTTTCACAGAACAGAAACTAAAATAACCTGTTACACAGTTAGTCACAAATACAGCCCTCAGGTGCTTTGCCCGTACACATGAGTATTGCCTAAAACATATCTTCTGTGTAGCAGCTAGGCCCTGCCACCACTGTGCTTGTCTGAGTTCACAAATCTGTTGTAACCTGTAGCTTCCCTGTCACTTCTCTGGCTCTCCTCTCCTGCTAAGCTTTGTTTCCTGGAAGTGTTTAAACCTTCTTCCACCACCATAGCTACTGCTGCTGCTGGAGCTACTGTAGCCACTTTGACTTTATGGTTTGGTGAAATATTGGCCTCCATCACCATAGGGCCCAGAGCTTCTGCCTCCAAAGTTTCCTCCTTTCGTGGGTCCAGAATTTGAAGACTGACTGTTGTAATTGCCAAATTCATTGTCAATTTGCTTCATTACCAGACCCCCTGCAGCCATCTCCACTGCCACCACTGCTGCCACCAAGGCTTTTTCAAGCTTATCAAGTAGTTTAAAGGAGTAAGCTACTTGACCACTGAAGTTTCCTCCATAACTGAAACCATCATTGCCACCAAAACCACCTTCATGACCACCACCAAAATTTCCAGAACCATGTACACCTCTTTGGCTAGATGAAGCACTAGCCATCTCCTGCTTCAACAGGGCTTTCCTCACTTCACAGTTGTGGCCTTTCACAGTGTGGTATTTTTGAATGACAATCTTGTCCACAGAATCATGGTCATCAAAGGTTACAAAAGCAAAGCCCCTCTTCTTTCCATTGCCTTGGTCAGTCATAATTTCAATCACTTTTATTTTTCCATATTGTTCAAAATAATCTCATAGGTGATGTTCTTCAGTATCTTCTTTAAGGCCACCAGCAAAGATCTTCTTCACCATGAAATGGGCACCTGGTCTTTGAGAATCTTCTCTTGAGACAGCTCTCTTTGGTGCTACAACTCTTCCGTCCACTTTGTGTGGCCTTGCATTCATGGCTGCATGCACCTCCTCCACAGTGGCCTAAGGGACAAACCCAAAGCCCCTGGAACGCTTGGCGTTTGGGTCTGTCATTGCCATGCAGTCTGTGAGCACTCCCCATTGCTCAGAACAGCTCCTCAGACTCTCATCAGTTGTTTCGCAGCTCAGCACACCAATGAAGAACTTCTGTAGCTGTTCGGGCTCCTTGGGAGACCCTGGCTTAGACATGAGTGCAGTCGGAAGAGACACTGACGATGCTTCCTCCGAGGTGTCCAGCAGCAGAAAGGGATGAGCTGCTAAGCACTCAGCAGCCTGCCTCTGGTGTCTTTAATCCATATTTGCTTACCAATTCCACAAGCACATGAACAATATCTAGTCATTATTTTTCAAACATAAAACCTGTAACAGTGCACTTTATTTTCTACTTTTGAGAGCTACATCAAGTCTAATGTTGAGTCCTGTACTTTTATGATCTCACTAAATTCTTTTGTTTTCTGACCTTGGGGAAAATATGAAAAGCTCAAATCTTACTCATGATTTTAAGACAAACAAAATCGAGCATCATCTCATAGCACATTTTTTTTCTCTTAAAGTATGTTTTGGCTTGTGCTATTACAGAATGTTTCTACATGGAGGAAATTAAGAATTTCTATAAGTGGGCTGGCCAGTTAACTTCGTGGATTAAAACACCTGCTTAGGCAGACCCAGGGGCCCTTGATTCAGCAATTGAGACTGGGTGTGATGGTGCATGCAGGTAATCCCAGCTCTTGGGAGGCTGAAAACAGGAAGGATCATATCACTCCAAGTCCAGTCTGCGTAGTGAGACCCTGTAGACTCTGTAGACCCTGTACTAAATACACACACACACAAAAAATAAATAAAATAAAAAAGAAGTTCTATATGAATGTGAAGTGATAAATAGTTTAGTGAGTTGAAGATAATCGTTTCACCATGGAATCTGGGTATGGTGGCTCACACCTATAATCCCAGAATTTGAGAGGCTGAGACAGGAGGATTGCTACAAGTTTGAGGCCAAGCTGGGATGCAAACTCCAGCCTGAGCTGCAGAGAGGAATCCTTAAAAAAGAGACCCAAAAAATTGGACCAATGTATCTCCAAAAACTAAATATATATTTTTTTCAATTATACTCAATTAAAAAATAAAAGCAAATTGACCAAAACATCATCTCAGAGTCACAGAGCTTGGTGAGAAATCTGTAAGTAAAGAAATCAGAGACCTAGATCTCAAAGGGAAGAGGAGCTGGGTCTGGACCATCAGCTCCCGTGGGGGATGGCATATATATATATATATATATATATATATATATATATTCCTCCACATAAGTCTGCCTGTATATACTTATTTCTCACGTTTCCTTCTTAAAGGCTTACCCATTCATAGTCACTTCTCCAATCAGAAATTCCATTTCCAAACTGGTCAGCTGTGATGACTGTGAGAGAGATCAAAGACAGAGAAAAACCAATGTCTCAGGTTAAAAAAAGGAAATGATAGCAATCATGAAAGCATTGCTTGACACATCTAAGGAAGACACAGATTAAAAAAAAAAAAACAGAAGATCATGGAAACATTAAATGAACAAAGACAGAGAAAGAGATAGAAAAGGAGAAAGCGAGGTATTTAGTAAATGGCCTCCAGGGAACTTCCAGTTTCCCTAGATGAATCCAGAATGTCTAGAAGTGTCTTTGCTTCTGCTGGGCTCTAAGTTGTGTTGCTTTCTCTCTCCACACTACTGAAGAGCACCTGGCCCTCACAGAGAATGCTTGGTCATTTTGTCCTGCAACATTTAGTCTCTTTATTGTATGCTTCATTTTCTGTTGACAGTTGGCCAAGGACACTCATCAAACTAAGTGGAAGCTATGACCAAGGCAGACATCCTCTCCATCCACCAAAAAGGGCCGAGGAAGAAGCAGCATGGCTGTGGCTGCATGTTAGAGTGACGTCATTAGGAAGTACGTGACTGAATGCAGTATTCATTCTTTATTACAAGAAATGAGAAAAACAGATTCGGGAGGGAAAAATAAGTTCTTAGACGTGATGCGGACACACTTGTGGTACACTGAGAAAAGCTAATGAAATATTAAAGGCTAGACGAGGAAGTGCTATGATATATTCCAAGTGCTCAAAAACACACAAAAAAGCAAAACTATGCCCAGTCAGGCAATCTGAGATACTGATCCAACAAAAGTTTTTCAAAACCAGAGATAGGGGCCGGTGAGACCGCTGAACGGTCAAAAGTGCCTACTTTCGCAAGTTTAGGCAAGCGCAAGGACCGCGGTTCAATCTCCAGCACCACATGCCATACCAGCCCCACCCCTGGAGTGGGCTGAGCCAGCCACGAGAGAAAGAGAGAGAGAGACAGAGAGACAGAGACAGACAGAGACAGACAGAGACAGAGAGACAGAGACAGACAGACAGACAGACAGACAGAGGGAGGGAGACAGAGAGAGAGAGAGAGACAGACAGAGACAGAGAGAGAGAGAGAGAGAGAGAGAGAGAAATTTTCCAGAAAAACAAAAATAATACAAGTGTAGTCATTTACTCCTCCTCTTGCCTTATAAGAAATGCTGAAGGCTGAGTGTGGTGCTGCACACTCATAATCCCAGCACTTTAGGAGCATGAGGCAGGAGGAGCATGAAGTCAAGGCCAGCCTGTACAACTCAAGTGGCTTAGAGATATTCTGTCTCAAAGAAAAAAGGGCTTCTGATGCAATATGACAGCCTTGGGTGCCAGAGAAAGAAACAGAGAGAGTAAGTGAGGCTGAAGAAAAGTACCTCGAATAGAAAAAACAAAAAAATATGCTGAATAGCACCATGATAACTTTAAAAGATTCATAGAGAAAAATACATAGGATATAGCATTATTGCAGTGGTAGTGGATAAATAAGTTTCTTAATGAGTAAATAAATTTTAAAATAAATATATTTTTTAAAATAATTATAAGCCAGGCATGGTGGCTCACGCCTGTAATCCCAGCACTCGGGAGGCTGAGGCAGGAGGATCAGTGTGAGTTCAAGATCAGCCTGGGCTACAGAAGTGAACTCAAGGCCAGCCTAAAACTGCATAGTGAGACCCTGTCTCAAAAAGACAAAAAAAAAAGTGATTATAAAAAAGATTTAAAAATAATTATAGCAGGGGCTGGGGAGATAGTTCTGTGGCACAAGTGCCTGCCTGGCGCAAGTGCAAGGTTGTGAGTTTGAATACTGGTCCTGCAAAAAAAATAAAGTTTAAAAAATAAATAAATAAAATAAAATAATTATAGCTAAAATTTATTAATGCATACACAAATAAGGACAAATTGTAGCATATGTAACTTAAAGGGTAGAAGCAAAAGCATAGAGTTTGTGTTAAAGTTATCAGCTTTTCCAGCTATGGAGGCACAAGCCAATGATCCCAGCACTGTGGAGACTGAGATGGGACGATTGCTAGGAGTTCAAACTCAGCCTGAGGGGCTTTTTTTTTTTTTTTTTTTTTTTTTTTTTTTTTTTTTTCTGGAACCAGTGATTGAACTCAGGCCCTTGCACTTGCCACACAAATGCTTATTCTACTGAATTATCTCCCCAACCCTAGCCTGGGTTACATAGTGAGTTCAAGGTCAGCTTGAACTACATAGTGAAACCCTGCTCCAAAAGAATCAAAAGTCAAATAAAATTTTAAAATCATAAAATAAAATTTAAAAACATTTTAGCTGGGTGTGGTGGCACATGCCTGTAATCCCAGCACTTGGGAGGCTGAGGCAGGAGGATCGGTGTGAGTTTGAGACCAGCCTGGGCTACGAAAGTGAGCTCGAGGCCAGCCTGAACTGCATAGCGAGACCTTGTCTCAAAAAGACTGGAAAGATAAAAGAAAAAATTTTGATGGCAGGCCTGATAGCTCAGTGGACTGAAGTACTTACTTAGGCAGAGTGCAGCAGCCCAGGTTTGATCCCCAGCACTTTGCTGGCTCCGCCCCCAGTGTGTACCGAGAGAGCAATGGAGACTGGGCACCATGGTCCATTCCTGTAATCCCAGCACTTGGGAAGCTGAGGCAGGAGGATCAGTGTGAGTTTAAGACTAGCTTGGGTTACAGAAGTGAGCTCAAGGCCAGCCTACACTGCATAGTGAGACCCTGTCTCAAAAAGACAAAAAAAAAAAGTGCACAGGACATTAAATAATGATGGAAGGACCAGCTCTGTATGAAGATATAGCAAAAATTATAAAAACATGAGACCAGCATCATAGCACATTGATGGAACTGGCCAGAAACAGGTCAATACAATAATAGTAAGAAACTTCAGTTCCTAACTTTCAATAATGGAGAGCTCAATTAGACAGGAAATCAGCAAAGAGATTTCACCACAGCAGGCCCAAGGCTCCTAATAGATACTCAGAGGACATGCCACTGAGTGACAATAGAAAATACTCTCTACTCAAACATACACAAGCCATTGCCCAAGGCAAATCAAACCTTTAGTCATAAAATAAGTTTAATAAATTTAGACTAAAATAGTCAGGTGCCTATACTTCTAGTACTTGGGGGGCTGAGGACGGAGGGTAACTGAGAGGATGAGGCCAGCCTGAGCTACCTCGTGAGCTCAAAACTAGCTGGAATATACTGCATAGTGAGACTTTGTCTTAAGATAAATGAAAAAGGCAAAAATCAGACTTCTTATCTACAACAGAAGGAACCTAAGGTGCAGAGCCAAGGGGAAATGGGAAAACTTTAATTATGTGGAAATTAACGTGCTTTTGAATAATCAATGGACTTAAAAAATCAAAAAATATGTCAGTCTAGTGAAAGCATACTGAGACAAACATTTTAAATGACAAACACTTAAAATTAAGTGTGATTAAATGAAAAGAAGTCCCCAGTAAGCAACTTCAACTCTCTACTGTGGTGACTGGATTATTGTCCCCAGGAGTCTATATTATAGGAGTAACAGAGTCTTTATTAATTATTTGTCAGCGTCTGCTACGCACTCCCACTCTTACAAAATTGGGAGCATTTGGAGCTTTTTGTTGTTGTTGTCCTTTTGATTATATAGCTTTGCTAGTTGCCACAGTGACGGTGACGGAGTGCCAGAGTGCTGTGGTTATCAGCATAGGGTGTTTGTTTGTTTGTTTCCCTGTCTTTTATTTCATCTCTTTTCATTTCATTTCACTTCATTTCATTTTCCAGAGTAGGGTTTTAAGAGCAAGGTTACAGTCCCAGCATATGGTTAGACTCTGCTTTTTAAAATTAGTTTTACTTACTAAATATCTCTTTCATGCTTGTGAAGTTTTAACAAGGCAGGGGAAGGAGGGAAGGATAGGGCAATTCAGGCAGGGTCAGATGCGGTAGCCCAGCCCAGGTATTGCCCTATCATTAAAATATTTTGGGCAGAGCTCAAACAAGGTTGATTTAGCCTGTCTTATTTTTAAGGTGAACTGGATACTAAACTAGAGCTTCTTTAGCTTCGGAAGGACTGCTGATCCCTACACTACATCAAAGATACCTTTACACTTCAAAGACCTATGGCAAAAAGGACTTAAGTTCAAAGTTGCAGAAAGCAGGAAATAATAACTAGAAAGATAAGCATATAAGGTAATACAAATACAATAGAAAAATCAGTGAAACTAAGAGTTGACTTTTTTGAAAAGTTAGACAAATTGACAAAACTTTAGCTAAACTAAAACAAAGACAACAAATAAACAACTGGACAGACTTTACAATTGATGCTACAGAAATAAAGGCATCATAAGAAATTTTTATTGACAGTTATATGCCAACAAACTGGCTAACCTTGAAAGAATTTTAAAACTCCTGAAACATATTGCCTAGTAGACTGAATTATAACTAAATAAAAAATTGATATGGATCTATGACTACAAAGGAAATGCAATCAATAATAAAATAATCTCTTAACAAAGTGAGTTTAGAGGGCCAGTGAGATAGCTCAGCATTCTAAAGCACCTGCTTAGGCAAGCTTGGGCAACTGTAGGATCTGCAGTTCAGTCCTAGGCACCACATTCCTTGCCAGTCCCACCCCCAGGGCAGGCTGAGATGGCCATAATATAAATAGATAGATAGATAGATAGATAGATAGATAGATAAATAAATAAATGTTTTTTTTAAAAGAAGAAAAGAAACAAACTGAGTTTAGAAACAGGTGGCCTCACTGCTAATTTCTAAACATTGAGAGGCTAAATCACACTAATGTTTCTCAAACTTTTCCAAAACATGAAGCGCTTCCAAATTCATTTTAGGAAGCCAGCATTACTCTACTAAGGGGAACATACAACAACAGCTCTATACCTGAATATTCTTGATGACATAAATGCAGAAATCCTCAACAAAACATAAGCAAAATAAATCCAACAACATTAAAGAATCATGCATGTTGCACAATACTTCAAGGTACACAAATTAACATTCCACTTGAAGAATAAAGGGAAAACACACAACCATTTCTATAGACACAGGAAGAGGCATTTAACAAAATTTAGTACTCTTTTAGATCTTCAACAAAGTACAGAAAGATTACGCCTGACCATGCCGAAGGACCTGTGTGACAAGCCCACAGCCAACGTCCTGTGTAATAGTGAAAAGACTTTCTTCTAGGATCAGGAAAAAAGTAAGGATACTCCTCATATGATTATATCTAGTCAATATAATACTCCAGGGCTTAGACAAGAGAATGTGATCATCGAATCAGGAAGAAGTTGAAATATCTCTGATTAGGGATTTGTTGATCTTTCTGGTCCCTAGGAGAATACAATGAGAGGATTTAAATAATAAAGGCAAGAGACAATAGCCAAGGTCAATTGGTGGACCCCGCCTCATGGGCAAAGGACCTCAGAAGAACAGTAGGGGGCATTTATTTATATCTTTGCAAAGTTAAAGGTGTGAGATTGCCTAGCAACTAATAGCCAACAATGTCCAGGCAGGATGGTTTTCTCAAAACTGAGGTAGCTTGACTGCTTTAGGGGCTAAAACCTCATCCTGCCCTCCTACATATGACCACTTTGCAGCTTTAGTGGCTCCCAAATCTCTCTCTTTACCTTACTGTGTGACCCTGCCTGAATTGCCCCATTCTTCACCCCTTCCCCTGCCTTGTTAAAACTTCACAAGCATGAAAGAGATTTTTAGAAAGTAGGACTAATTTTAAAAAGCAGATGAGGGGCTGGGGAGATAGCTCCGAGGCACAAGTGCCAGCTGGGCAAGAGCAAGGTCGTGAGTTCGAACCCTGGTCCCACAAAAAAAAAAAAAAAAAAAAAAAAAGAAAAAAAAAGCAGATGAAGCCGGGCATGGTGGTGCAAGCCTGTAATCCCAGCACTCAGGAGGCTGAGGCAGGAGGATTGATGCGAGTTCGAGACCAGCCTGGGCTACAAAAGTGAGCTCAAGGCCAGCCTCAACTGCATAGTGAGACCCTGCCTCAAAAAGACAAATAAATAAATAAATAAATAAATAAATAAATAAATAAATAAATAAATAAATAAATAAATAAATAGCAGATGAGTGTTCTCCTGCAGTTGGAGAAGCTGTGTTTGGAAGACTTCTAAGTCTTTAAGACTTTAGAAGGCTGTTTCACCCTTGATGCTAGTCCAGAGATTTTTGGTACATGTATTCAGCAAATTAATGCAGTCCAATGGTATATAACACTAGTGAGTTCGTGCGGCTGTCAGAAGTTGTTAGCGATTTGAATCTTTTACATTTAACCTGTTGTCATCGCATTGCTTTTTCACATCTCATGGTTACATTTCTCTGCTTGATGGTTAAGATCAAGTTAAAGCAAGACCTATATGAACGTAGAACATAACATTTTGCTATCTAACAGGGTCAGTCAAATCTCCCCAGAATTTACTCTGGAACCAAGGATAGCACCTCTTAGATACTCTGACAGTGTTAGATATTTGGATGAGTCATGGCCATTGCTTGTCCAAGGCGCTTTCTATGAAAGCTTGAGAGATTTTTTTTTTTCTCTAGGTGACTTTCCTTAGTCACACTATACAACATCACTTTCCTCTGTGATCCCATAATCTCCCTGATCAGAACATCAGGGACTCAATTGAGTCACAGGATGTCACAACAGAGGTTCTTAGGTCCTGAATTTTAATAGAACTTGGAGGGCTATAGTCAAAATGCTGGCTATCCTTCTAGCCCATCTCTCTCCATTTTTTGGTCTCTAAACTTCAGCTAGTGGGGCTGGGGAGATAGCTCAGTAGAATAAGCACTTGCCTTACAAGTGCAGGATCCTGAGTTCAAGCCCCAGGACTGCAAAGTAATTAATTAATTAATTAATAAACATTGAGTTAATTTTGGCCAGGCTGTGGCACCACACGCCTGTAATCCCAACACTTGGGAGGCTGAGGCAGGATTGGTGCAAGTTCAAGATCAGCCTGGGCTACAAAAAGTGAGCTCAAGGGCAGCCTGAACTGTGCAGTGAGAGCCTGTCTCAAAAATAAAAATAAAGACAAAATGATAAAAATAAATGAACTCCAGCTGTTGGGCCAGCCAAGTAGCTCAGCAGATTAAAGTGCTGCAAGCAGGTGCAGGAAGAGGGGGCTCAATCCCTGGGCCATGTTGGTCTCACCCATGGGGTGCACTGAGATAGCAATTGAGACTGGGCCTGGTGGCACGCACCTGTAATCTCAGCTCTTGGGAGGCTGTAAACAGATGGATCACTATGAGTCTGATCTAGTAGTGAGACCCTGAACCCCCTGGAGACCTTTCCATTTAAAAAAAATAAATAATAAAAAATAAATAAATAGATTTTGGTTGTTGAACATCTAGAAAAAAGCTTAATGACACTGCCTTGTAATAGAGGCAGTAAGCTTAACATTGCTATCTGTCTACATATCAAACACCTTAAGCCTAAAATGGAACTATTATTTTGTAACAGCCAGAGATATTTTAATATTTGAAACCCAATAGAATTTTGAAAGACAATAATTACATATTTTGACATATACATTTAGAAATCAAAATCATATACAACAATGCAGCATGACAATTCTGATGACATTTTGTGACATAAATTTTCATTTTGACATAACGCTCTTAACTAATCATCTCTAGCACATTGTTTATAATGTTTATAATTTTACTTAATTTATCATCTTTTTATGAGCAAAATAGCCTTATTGGGGGGAAAGAAAGCTCCTATCTGAGAGAGGCA